>CM055119.1:31783012-32085512 GCA_029206835.1 Rana muscosa
AGTACAGAGTTCTCATTTCAGACACTCCCCCCTTTCCAATAGGGAACTTTAGGAAAGGACACCCCCTGCCTAAACTTACTCACCAGCCAGAGAAGCAGACCATACCACAAACGCTTTGAGATCAATTCTTACATAGTTAAAATAAAGAATGCTTGTTGCGCTGAATCAAAAATAAAAACAGCAGCTGACACAATATTGTTGGATACAATGTAAAATATTGGAAGTTGTGGTGTAGCGCTCAAAATAAAAATAAAAGAGTTCATGTAGGTCACTCCAATATGTGACAAATGGAGTGTGAATCCAATTCAAAGAGTCCAGAAAAGGAGAGGAAATCACTGACAGAGGTTATGAGAGAACCGCCACCAGCACCAAAATACACTGACTCTTACCGTCAGTACATATTAAATGCACATGTAGGATATTCCAATCCAAGCAACTGATCGAACTCTCAATTTCCAAAGTAATGATCATTCAAGTGAAATTTCAACAAATCCTCCTTCAATGGACTTAATGAATCCAGCCGTGCTTGGGAATCAGCTAATAAAACCGCAGCAACTCCAATGGCATGTGTACATGTGTTGTTAAATGAACCAAAACACAGCTCATTGCCCAGACATCCCATCCAACAATAATTTATTTCAAGTACATACCTGCTTTTTATATTTTACATGTGAGTGCATTTATACATCTTTGAAATAAATGATTGTTGGATGGGATGTCTGCGCAATGAGCTGTGTTTTTGTTTCATTTCTCAACACATGTACACATGCCATTGGAGTTGCTGTGATTTTATTAGCTGATTCCCAAGCATGGCTGGATTCATTAAGTCCATTGAAGGAGGATTTGTTGAAATTTCACTTGAATGATCATTACTTTGGAAATTGAGAGTTCGATCAGTTGCTTGGATTGGAATATCCTACATGTGCATTTAATATGTACTGACGGTAAGAGTCAGTGTATTTGTGTCTTGGTGGCGGTTCTCTCATCACCTCTGTCAGTGATTTCCTCTCCTTTTCTGGACTCTTTGAATTGGATTCACACTCCATTTGTCACATATTGGAGTGACCTACATGAACTGTTTTATTTTTATTTTGAGCGCTACACCACAACTTCCAATACTTACATAGTGACAGACCCTGCCACCATTTTGTTTTACCCTATTTCTCTGAAGGAAATCATAGCTGGGAATCAAAAGCCCAGTCATGTAAAGGCTAAAGCCATGATTCAGCAATGCCAATTAAATCATAGTTCTCTTCATGCACCAGAGCTTCCAACTCTCCTATTTTTCGGGGCAGATCATTATATAAACCTACCAAAGCAGAGTTATACTTGGAAATAGGTTATCCTTAATATGTATATAACTACGTGGCATAACTACAGTTTTATTAAACCAACTCTAACAAAAGAAGAGATTGAATAGTTGTCTTTCCAACTGCCTGCACGACTAGAACACTGCTCCATTCAAGAGAAGTCCACCTCTGAAGTTTTCTTAGAAATTGACAGAACCAGTAACTTTGATCTCCTTGGTTCCCCAAAGCACTCACTTTTTCCTCCTGCTGACCTGTGCCCTGCAGTGATGTAGGGATTGGTGGATTGAACCACAAAGGTCAGTAGAGGATGTGGGCATCCTACACATTACTAATTGGATTAAATGTAAAGATTTTTTGGGGGTGGTGTAGCTCTGCAGTAGAAGGAAAATTCCATATATGGGCACTAGGACAGGTTCCCTTTACAGGAGTATTTTGGCTGACATGTTTTCTCCCAGATAGGGCCCCTTAAAAAAATATACAGGTTGCATGAAAATGATACCATTGTTTGTGATGAGGACACACCATTGTCTAATGGCTCAAGTGAAGTAGCCACTTGCCTTTTAAGTTTGCCTCTCGGGGGATCAGGAAGGATTTTTTTCCCCTGCTGTAGCAAATTGGATCGTGCTCTGCTGGGGTTTTTCGCCTTCCTCTGGATCAACTGTGGGTATAGAATTAGGTATATGGGATTGTATGATAGTATTATTTTATTTTTTTATGGTTGAACTGGATGGACTTGTGCTTTTTTTCAACCTGACTAACTATGTAACTATGTGACTTGTATGAATTATGTTCTTAACCCTAGTTTGGACATAGCTCAGCTGTGGAAAACATATGGAAAAAGTATTGTGTAGCGCTATTTAAATATACATGAGTGGATGATACAATAATTGAATTAAAAATAAATGAAACCAGAGAATTTTTTTTACTCTATGTCAAAAATTACACCAAGTGCAACTAATTTAATGACACCTTATACAGTAAAAATCATAATATGCATGTCAAATGCAATAATACGTGAAAAAAGTCCAAGAAAATTGATGTATTCAAAGATTTGATCAGAAGACTCCAGCACAGGTGTGACCTTTTAGATGGAAACAGAAGCGTCTGAAGTACCACCACCAATGATAGGAGGAGGTTTCAGTGACCTGGAAAGGCATATACCTCCCAAGTCGCAGAAAGCTTATAAATCCGTCAACTCGATGGGTACAGCTGGTCCTGAATCTGACAGATAACTAGCCACAGCAATCACAAACACAGATATAAACGGAAGATATGCCGTATTCTCATGTGGGAGACAGAGGCTCAGTATCCATATGCCATGAGTGATACAATAAAAGAAAATCATATAGCGTGATACCGTTTGAGAGTAGTGTTTATTAAAAATATAAAAAATGAACACTCACATTTTAGAAGATCATCTTAGGCCTAACGTATAAAAGGCAGGTACATACTGTAAGCGATGTATGTAGGTGGGTCCAACCAACTCGTTTCAACAAAACAGTCGTCAAACCCCAGATGTCGACTGTTTAGTTGAAAAGCGTATGGATACTGAGCCTCTGTCTCCCACATGAGAATACGGCATATATCTTCCGTTTATATCGGTGTCTGTGATTGCTGTGGCTAGTTATCTGTCGGATTCAGGACCAGCTGTACCCATCGAGTTGACTGATTTATAAGCCGTCTGCGACTTGGGAGGTATCTGCCTCTCCAGGTCACTGACATCTAGTAAGCCTCCTCCTATCATTGATGGTGGTGCTTCTGACACTTATGTTTCCATCTAGAGGGTCACACCTGTGCTGGAGTCTTCTGATCAAATCTTTGAATACATCTATATTCTTGGACTTTTTTCACGTATTATTGCACTTAACCACTTAAAGCGGAGCTCCACCCTAAAGTGGAACTTCCTCTTATCGGAACCCTCCCCCCCTTTGGCGTCACATTTGGTACCTTTCAGGAGGGAGGGGGATGCAGATACCTGTCTAAGACAGGTATTTGCACCCACTTCCAGGAGTCCTCTCTGCGGGTATTCTGCGAGTAGTATGTCACTTCCCGCAGAATACCCGTTGTGTTCTGGGAAACACTTGGCTCCAACAGGGACCAGTGAGAACGGCGCAGCGTGACTCGCGAGTGCGCCGTAGGGAATCGGTCAGTGAAGCCGCAAGGCTTCACTTCCTGGTTCCCTCACCGAGGATGGGGTGGGGGCAGCAGAGAGACGAACGATTGCTCGTCTTCTGCTGCCGACGTCGCTGGACTCCAGGACAGGTAAGTGTCCTAATATTAAAAGTCAGCAGCTGCAGTATTTGTAGTTGCTGGCTTTTAATATATTTTTTTCGGCGGAGCTCCGCTGTAAGCCCCGGCACATTTTGCAGCTAAAGGACCAGGCCACTTTTTGCAATTCGGCACTGCGTCGCTTTAACTGACAATTGCGCGGTCGTGCGACGTGGCTCCCAAACAAAATTGATGTCCATTTTTTTCCACAAATAGAGCTTTCTTTTGGTGGTATTTGATCACCTCTGCGGTTTTTATTTTGTGCACTATAAATAAAAATAGAGCAACAATTTTGAAAAAAAATCAATATTTTTTACTTTTTGCTATAATATAAATACCCAAAAAATATATAAAAAATCGTTTTTTCCTCAGTTTAGGCCGATATGTATTCTTCTACATATTTTTGGTAAAAAAAAATCGCAATAAGTGTTTATTGATTGGTTTGCGCAAAAGTTATAGCGTTTACAAAATAGGGGATAGTTTTATGGTATTTTTATTAATTATTTATTTTTTTACTAGTAATGGGGGCGATCAGTGATTTTTTTCCTGGCTGCGACATTATGGCGGACACATCGGACACTTTTGACACATTTTTGGGACCATTGTCATTTTCACAACGATCAGTGCTATAAAAATGCACTTGGTGTAATTTTTTACATAGGGGGTAATTTACTATAGCGCCGCGGCGCTAATTAGCGCAAATTGCCGCGAATTTGTGCTAATTAGCGCGATTCGAGGCAATTTGCGCTAATTAGCGTGAAAACAGTATTCACTATAGTGCTGGAGAGAAAATACTCCCAAAATAAAATTTACTATAGCTCCCAGAATCCAAATAGCGCCCAAATCCTTACTCTACTAAAAGCTGGAGAATTGCACATGGGAATAATGTTTAGAGCATGATATAATTGCCTAAATGGTACTGAAATATGCGGTATATTATTTAAAGTGATTTCTACACTGTGATTTCTACACTGAAATATCTTTAAAAGTCTGAGAAGTGAAAAATTCCTTGTTTTTTGGACAAATTTGGCAACACAACTGGGCATGCTCATAAGTGAAATAACTCAAATTTTAACTCAAGTGTCTTTTTTCACAAGAGTTATAGTAAATACCAAAAAGAGAGCTAATTAAAGAGCATTGTTTGGAAGTGAAAATCTGCTCTATTTTAGTCGAATGCACATTTTAGCCATTGATTCTAATGATACAATTGTAACTTTTACAAATAAATTCTTTTAATGTTGAGATGAAATGTATCTTTCTCTGAAAAAATAGATCCTTTGCAACAATGTTGCTTCTAATTAAAATATTTTGTTTTTAAGAATGTGGAATGTGAAATGTTTTGATAAAATATATTTTTCTCTGTCACTTTCACTTGTTACTCTCCATCTCACAACAATCTTTAGAGCCCATTCACACAGGGGCGTCTTTGGATCCGACTCCAAATCGCCCCAGGTCGCCCCTAGTCGCCTCAGGTCGCGCTGGCTGAAGAAATCAATGTAAGTTAATGGAGCCGTCCTTATGCACACTACTGCAGTCGCTCCGACTTCAAAAAAGGTCCCTGTACTACTTCAATCCGACTCCTAGGCGACCTGTAACCATTCATTTCAATGGGAGTCGCCTCTCCCTGTCTTAATAGGAGCGACTCTCCAGGAAGATAACATACATTTCTCCTGCAAAACTCTCTCTCCCCCCTCCCTCCCACAGAGCTTATTCTTGTTTGATTGGCCACTGGAATGTCTCTTGTCCTGCAGGCAACTTGGAGTTGCCTTGTAAATAGCTCCAGGTCCAGCTGTGATTCATACTCAGGTCGTGTCTGAGTTGCCTCATAAAATCGCGCTGGAATTCGTGTTGCCCCTGTGTGAATGGGCTCTTACCCAAACTCACACAGGTGTCTTTACAAAGCACAAACAATACCATTGCTGTGCAAATTTAAAACCAGTCACATTTTTTTGTGCTTTTTATTATTTATAAATAATCATAAATAATCCAACATCAGAAATCAAAATGTAATTCCCCAAAATTTGAGGGTAATATCACTATTCTAAACTCACCCACAAAAAAAAAACACCAAATTTCACAGAATAAATCAAGAAGAATAACTCTTGAGTAATGTAATTCCATCACCTGTATGCCCAAAGAAATGCAGTATTTACGTGTATTTATGTGCATGAGGATCTCACATGTGGCAGCTCTGTGCCTTAGAGGTTAGAACTTCTGCTTAGCATCCCTTAGTGTCTGGGTTCAAATCCCAAACATGCTGCTTCATGTAGAGAAGTTGTCTCATCTCCCAGGTCTTAAAAATATGTCTAAATGTCATATTTATGTGTAGGAGGGTTCCACCACCATTGTAAATCTTGCCCGATACAAAATTTAGCCAAAATTATTGGGACACCTGCCTTTACACACACGAGTTTAGTTGAGTTGAGAGGTATCTTAATATAGCGCGGTCTTACTCCGAAGGGTTCCGACGTGCATGAGCTTTAATGGCAGCCCAGTCTTAGTCCGTAGGGTTAAAATTTGATTTGGCCCACACTTTGCAGCTAGAACAGCTTCTGGGAAGGCTGTCCACAAGGTTTAGTGTGTCTATGGAGATGTTTGATCATTCTTCCAGAAGTGCATTTGTGAGGCCAGGCACTGATGTTGGATGAGAAGGCCTGGCTCGCAGTCTCTGCTCTAATTCAGCCAAAGGGTGTTCTATCGGGTTCAGGTCAGGACTCTGTGCAGGCTAGTCAAGTTTCTCCACCCCAAACTCGCTCATCCATGTCTTTATGGACCTTGCTTTGTGCACTGGTGTGCAGTCATGTTGGAACAGGAAGGGGCCATCCCCAAACTGTTCTCACAAAGTTGGGAGCATGAAATTGTCCAAAATGTATTGGTATGCTGATGCCTTAAGAGTTCCCTTCACTGGAACTAAGGGGCCAAGCCCAACCCCTGAAAAACAACCCCACACCATAATACCCCTCCACCAAATTATTTGGACCAGTACACAAAGCAAGGTCCATAAAGACATGGATGAGTGAGTTCGGGGTGGAGGAACTTGACTGGCCTGGACAGAGTCCTGACCTCAACACAACAGAACACCTTGGGGATGAATTAGAGTAGAGACTGTAGGCCAGACCTTCTCGTCCAACATCAGTGCCTGACCTCACAAATGCACTTGGAAGAATGGTCAAACATTCCCATAGACACACTCCTAAACCTTGTGGACAGCCTTCCCATAAGAGTTGAAGCTGTTATAGCTGCAAAGGGTGGGCCAACTCAATATTGAACCCTACGGACTAATACTGGGATGCCATTACAGTTCATGTGTGTTTAAAGGCAGGCGTCCCAATACTTAGGCCAATATATTGTATATTGCTTGGAGACACTGAACATGGATATGGACTTAGGGCTGGTTCACACCACAGAGATGTAGAGAACATGTGCGAGGCTGCCTGGTGGCGAAGTGGGTAGCAATTCCATCTAGCAACACTGAGGTTGCTGGTTCAATTCCCCAACATGCTAAAGCTTGTGTTGAAGTTTATATGTTCTCCCTGTGTGGGCTTCTCAAGACATGCTGGTATTTTATTTGTCTCCTGTCAAAATAGTCTCTAATGTAAAAAAGTTAGTTTTGGACTTTAGATTGGAAGCTCATTGGAGCCAGGGACTGATGTTAATGTTTGTTAGCACTAATCATGCCCAGGGACTTGGACATTTAAAATTGTAGGGTTTACACTGCACAGGTACATTTGCTTAGAAAACTGTTGCTTTGTTTATGTGCATGCAAATGGACTTGGATCTTTGGCCTGTAGTTGGAGATTTGATGCACATAGCCAAGGGATAACACAGTTGCAAATAGTATTATGTGTTCCTGCCCATCAGGTGCAATCACTTTAGACATACAGAGAAAGATTGAAAGATACTGGTGGGCGTGTACTTCTAGTGGGCGTGTACTTCTATTGGGCGTGTGTCATTTTGCTAACAATACAACCTCTCTTATATAAAGGCCTGCAGTATTGGGGATCGTTTGGTCTGAGAAGGCCAGGTTTTTGCGGGGGGAGAGAAGGAATGATAGATATTGTGCAGATTGACAAATGCCCCAACTAGTGTTATTTGCTGAAGTTCTTGTGCATTTTTTCAATCAAAAATTGTGTGTGTATTGTTCCTGTCTGACCGTGCAAAATCGTTTGGAAGCATCTGCTGACCTTCTACTCTTGGATCTCATTGCTTAATCATGTACACAGAAATGCAGCTTCCAGCAGAACATGGTCACCAATGTATGTATATGTGGATTGTGGGGTGGGGGTGGGTGTTTTGAACATGTGTCTTTTTTTAATATTATGTTGGAATGCTTTGTAAGAATAATGACTTAAGTATGTTTCTATAATCTTGCAGATAAAAATGTGATGTGTTGCCCGTTATACACTAAAAGTAAAGCTATGTGCATGCTAAGGTTTTGACAAATTTTAGATGGTAAGCTCCTATGAGCAGGGCCCTTAAAATCCAATTGCTAAATGTAGTACCATGTATCCTGTCCAAATTTTTTTGAAGCTAGTAAATGAATGTACATAACTTTGTTTCTGCTGGCAAAATAAAAGTACATTATTGAGCTTTGGTGTGGGTTTTTTTTTTGGGGGTGGTGGTGGTGGTTTTGGCAAAGTGCAATATCTTTTATATTTTATTTCTATATGCATTTGTGCACCAAAAAACGAATCTCTTCACCCTGGTTCACATTGATGCTACTTTGAAATTGCGCTACTTCACTTGAGCGATTTTATGTACTACTTGATAGACATCTGTGTGGCTTCATACACAAATGTCTATTGAAGTCGCACCTGAAATCGGCAAAAGTAGTGAAGGAACTACTTTTGCAAATCGGGGCGGTGCCAAAAAATGGTGGTTGCATCGATTGGAACAGTGCCATTGCCACCAATATTCATGCGATTTGATTTCTGAAATTGCATGACAAATCGCCCCAATGTAATACTAGGTTTCAGTACACCTGCAAGTAAATGATAAAGGTGGAATCTTTATATATAACAGCTGTGGAGAATTGCAGGTAATGAATTCAGCTGGAGGATAGGCAGTGTAGTGCGAGTCAGCTCTGGTACACATTGGTGCGATTTGACATGTCAAATCGGTGGCAATTGGTGCGATTTGTATTGATATCAGTGCAGAAACCTGCACAGATTTCTCTGATGCCCCCCCCCCCCCCTGCAGTCGGGACTGACATGTGGGAATGAAATCGTATGAGTTCAGCTGAACGATTTCCTCCCATTGTCAGTGTGAAGCAGAGCTCAAACTGGGCCTTTTGCCTTTGTAATTCACCTGCTGCTATGGCAGAGACACCATTCCTTTTCAAACTCCCTTAAGTTTACCTTCAAATATCATATGTAAAAATACAGATTTGCATATATGTAAATAATCCAAAATAATAGATTCTAATCGTGATTGAGATCAAATATTGCAATCAACAGAGTGTGGTTTCACCTCCTGACCCGGAAATGAGTCATTGTAATAACCCAGAAGTTCCTGTGCTGGCCAGGATCTCCATCTAGGTGGACATGGCGAGGTCCCTCTTTAGCATAGAGGAGGTGCTGCTGATTTGCCGGGTAAGTGTAGGATATGTACTTACTCAAGGTGGGGGTAGATTTGGTGTGGGTGGGCTTCATTAATTTGTTTGGCATCACCACACGTTTGCTTCTGGCCCATGTGCACACATCACTACTTCCTGCATTTGTTCTGCTGATGTAAATCAGTAAGGACTATGTAAGTATAAATGAGAGCTCCTTTCTATTAAAATATATATGACTTGATTCACAGTTGGGCGACTTTTCATGATTCTCACTGATAACCATTCATATCTGTGCTACTTTAAGTCACACCAACTTCAAAAGTAGTCTGTACTACTTTGGTTTGACTTTCAGGCTCAGTTTCCACTAGTGCGACTTGTCATGCGACTTGGGACTGCAAAGTCGATTGACATGTCATACCCCATGATTTCCAATGAGTATGGTTCATATCTGTGCGACTTCAAAGTAGTCCCTGCACTACTTTGGTCCCACTTTGATACAACTTGAGGTCCATAGACCTCAAGAATATACAGGCATTGCTCCAAGTCGCATCATAATCGCGGCAAAAAAATTGCGGCAACATCATGCCAATTTAGGGTTGCAATAGTGGAAACAGAGCCTCATGTGACGTGAGGCACATAGGGCGCAATATTACACAGGCATTGCCAGAAGTTGGGGCCAAGTTGCAGCGGCAAAGTGCCAACAAATTAGTGTGACTTTCAGGTCGCAGCAGTGTGAAAGAGATTCAAGGATATCTTTGAATTTGGCCATATTGTCACTTGTGCATCCTGAAAGTGGGGCAAATTCGTCCCTGCACTACCTTGGTTTGACTTTGATGCGATTTGAGGTCCATACACCACAAGATTACACAGACATTGCTTCAAGCCATGGTAAAGCTGTGCAATTTTAAGGTTGCACAAGTGCAAATGGGGCTTTATTCAAAGGTGTTATAATTTAATCTCATTAGGTTACTTTCACACTTATGTGACTTTTCATGCAGCTTTGGACCTCAGAGTCGCATTAAAAGTATCACCCATGTTCACATAGCTCTGAATTGACATGTCAAATTACAGGCCAAATCGGCGCCTATTGACAGCAATAGAACTGTCCAAATTGGTGCGACGCCACACAGATTCCCAAAAGTATTTCCTACACTACTTTGGGCGACTTCAGGAGGCGATTTCTTACCTCCCAACTTTTTGAGATGGGTATAAGGGACACCTATTAGCAAAAGTATGTAGGCATAGGACACACCTCCTAAAACACCTTCTTAAAGGAGAATTATTCCAAAAAAAAAGAAGGATTAGTTAAACCCCCAAGTGCTCTTTTTTTTAACAATAATATCCCTTTAGATTTGTTTGTAAATTCCCAAAGCCAAGCAATTTAGAAATTAGATGAAAGGTTTAGCGCTGGAAAACCCTTTTTGAAAGATAAAAATTGCATTTTATATAAAACTATACAGATCAGAACAAAATGAGGGACAAATGAGGAGGAAAGAGGGACAGAGAGACTTTGTTCCAAATCAGGGACAGTTGAGACCTATGTGATTTCACTAGACATCTGTGCAGGAAAGTGCACTGATGTCTCTGAAATCGCTCACAAAGTCGGGCTGAGGCCCCTTTCACACTTGAGTGACTTTTCCTGTGACTTTGGTCATCAGAGTTGCATGACAAGTCATACCCCATGATTTTCAATGTGTACCATTTATATCTGTGCAACTTCAAGTCACACCGACTTCAAAGTAGTCCCTGTACTACTTTGGTCCGACTTTGATACGGGTTGAGGTTCATAGACCTTAAGTTTACAGGCATTCCCTGGAATCGCAGAAAAATTGCAGACGGAAATTTGCGCGCCTTTCCCTGCGACTCCTGCGTCCATAGACCTCAAGATTACACAGGCATTTCTTAAAGTCGCATCAAAATCACACAACTTTCAGGTCGCATAAGTGTGAAAGGGGCCTAAGTCACTGTGCTGAGTACTATTATACCTAGAATATAAAGTAGTCCCACCATCAAACACTCAGCAGCATATGCTGAAAAGAGGCAAATGCCTATTAGCCAATGCCACATCAGCATGAGCATGGTTGTTACTATAATATTAAAGTGGTTGTAAACCCACTTAGACAACTTGCACCTACATGTAAGCCTAGATTAAGGCTTACCTGTAGGTACAATAAATATCTCCTTAACCTACACGGTTAAGGAGATATTTGCTTTTAAAACAGCACCGATGACGTCACATGCATACGCACTAGCGGGCCGGCATCATTGCTGGCTTTCTGAATGGGATCTTGCAGGCCCCAGCGTGCATGCGTGTGACATCATCGCCACTCCGGCCAATCACAGCGCCGGAGCGGCGATACACTGACGGCAGTGAATAGACATCGAGGCAAGATGGCGGCGGAGGGGAACGACGAGCAGTTCGGGGGCTTCGATCTCAGGTAAGTCATTCATAATGAGCTAGTATACTATGCATACTAGCTCATTATGCCTTTCTTTTGCAGGGTTTTAAAAAAAATAAAAAATGTGTTTACTTCCTCCTTAATGCCTGAAATGCAAAACATTATTGTATAGAATTAAACATTAGTAAATGTATTTTCTCTGTAGGTATGTGCTCAGCTCTGTAGCATAGTGGTATTCCCTGCTGCCCTCAAAGGTTTAAGCCATGAATTCAAATCCTACTGACGGCAGCACCTCCTGAAAGTGTGCATTTTACTCAGCAGCATATTTCTCCCGTTGCTGTGTTCTTCCGCGCAGTCGGTTACCTTTGAATAAAAAAAAGCTGCTCTTCTTCTGTGGCGGTCTTCCTCCTCTGTGTTGTCACACGCTGTGTGGCGTCTCTTACATAGCCATGGAGCGGACTCTCCGGGTGACGTTATCGGATGGCCACAGAAGAAGAGCAGCTTTTTTTTTAATTAGCGGGTAACCGACTGTGTGGAAGAACACAGCAGCGGGAGAAGACGGCGGTGGCAGGAGAGACAGCTCGGGGAGAAGAAACATCACACACTAGTAGATGTTTGTGCTACGCTCAATAGGCTAGTGGTCAGCACTTCTACCTTGAAAAACTCAGGCTTTGAAGCACTCATGTGTTCAAATCCCACAGAGAGAGATACTAAAAGATTGACTTGGTGAAAAAAAGGCAAATGCCAATTAGCCAAAGCAGCATATGCTGAAAATAGGTGAATGCCAATTAGCCAATGCACTTTTATTCAATAATATTATGGTGTGGAATTCCAAACATCACACATTAGCTAATGGGCAGTTTACATTTCTTTGTTTGTTTATTCTAATTTGCTTGTGCAAAAAATAAACATAGCTGTTGGATGGTAGGTAGGTTGGCTGGTATTTCAACTTGTACCATGAGAGCTGTGGAGACATCTGAGCAGACCACTAAGCCATTGTGCTAAGTACAAGACCTGCATAATAGTGTAGTATGATTAAAGAATGAACATAAATAATTACCGCTTTATAGCCACCTAAATGAAAAAAAAAAAAAAACATGAAAAAAACAACATACAACAAATCGGTAACCTAAAATGTTTAATACATGTAATTTTACAGAATAGCACACATTACTATGTAATAATCATTCATAACTGCATTCATTAGCAAAAGAAGGAAAAAAACTAGGAATACTAATTGCAATATACAGAAATAGATGCACACGAGGTAGAGCACATCTCATATAAAAATGTTTCTTTCACATACATGAATCATGGTTACAGTACAGTTTCAGATTTCAGATTTACTAACACTTGTTTGCTGCTAATAGCGCTCTTTTTCATTCGCAAATTCACGCATTGAATTTTTAATTGGCAAAAATGGGAGCAATTATTTGCTCAGTGCTCAGTACTTCCTGGAGTTATAGTAAATCAGCCCCATAGAGTCAATCAAATTTTCTGGTTTCATTTATTGTTAATTCAATTATTGTAACATCCACTCATGTATATTTAAATAGCGCTACACAATACTTTTTCCATTTACTATTTAGCTTTTTGTCTACAGCTGTGTTGACAGCCATTTTTTTTATATATTTTTACTTTTGCACAGCGCAGTATATTTTTTCCCTTTTTCTACAGCTGTTACATATGAAGAAGAAGAAATGATCAAACTTAGGACAAAAATTTATGCTTTTAGATAAAGACACTCAGATATCACAAAAATGCATTTCATTCACATACTTCATTGCATATTTTCTAGATTTATAGCCAGGTTATGTGGGTGCTTGGGATCCACAACGTGTTTATTGAACATTATCTTCAGTGACTGAAGACTGTGCCATCAGACAGATGTACTCTAGTTTTGCAAATCACTGTAAACAACATCCCAGAACCTCTTAAGCCTCGTACACACGGTATGAAAATCAGAAGGGGATTGTCGTTTGACAGGCTGTAGTCCTAAATTCTTACTGTTAGTACGCACCTTTAGATAATTGTTTTCCAACTTTCGGCCAACAAATGTTGGATGACAGGCTAGTAAATTTTCGGCTCCACATCTGATTTTCGTATGGTCATTACACAAATCTGTCACACAAAAGTCGAACGTACAAACACGCATGGTCGGAACCAAGGAACAAGCCGGAAGTGGTCGGTCTTGTAAACTAGCGTTCGTAATGGAGAATTAACATAAGTGATGTGCCAAATAATGAAATGTCGAAATGCAGCGCACATTTTCTTCTTCTTTAATGGGATAATAATGAAGCTGCTTTGCTGGTGATACTGATGGAGTTATGCCAAACATATTTTAAAAGGCATTTGTTTTCTAGTGATATCAAGAATAATATTATTATGCTTGTTGTTTGATTTTTTGGGCAAGTTACCTCAAAACCATTATCCCTGAATTTTTATGATCAAAGATACAACTATGTTGGTGTCCCTTGTTAATTTTACATTGTTTTTTTTGTTTTTTTAAATGTAACTGCCTACTCCCAAGCTGTCATTTGAAGTAAAACACATAGCCAAGTATTATTCTACACAATTTTTTTTATTGTGCAGAAAAAAAAATAACCCAAATTAAATTAGCGATGCTATCTGCCATCCAAATACAAAGAACTTAACAAAAAAGTGCATTCCATGCATACAAAAATCTAGAAAATATCACCAAAAAAAAAAAAATACAAAAAACACAAACTAATAGAAATTAGTAAGTGGGGAAAGGGTGAAAATTCCCAGACCAGCAGGGTTGTTGGGGTTCTTGTGGCTGGTATTGTCACTGACCGCCATGCTTCTGTGGTGGGTGAGTTGGCTGCGGAGGTGGTGTATGTGGTCCCACAAAATCACACAGGTGGGTGGTGGCATAGATCTTGCTCGTCGCCCCCCTGTTGAGGAGCTGCAGGATGAGATCCTCCCACCTTCTCCTCTGGTCACCGGCCATCCCCCTTAACCTATTGGCCGTAACCACGCCAAATCCCTCGCACTCATCTGGGTCTGTCCGGAGGGCAGTAGTGGCCTGGCTGAGGAAGACAGCTGTGGCCTCCAGATTCCTGCTCTTCCTGGCCCTTTTAGCAGGAGGGCATAGGGGAGGGATCTGGGACTCTGGCTGCTGTCCGCTGGCTCCTCCAGACTGACACTTTCCTGTGTATGAAAATGGGACATAATTAGAATCTTTTTATAGGTTTGGTAATCAATCACACACAATTTTGATCTCCTCACTGTTGCAATTTGAATGTGGATAAATCAAAAAGACTATCATTCTGACCCCAGCATTTTTCATTCTTGTTCAAATCATTTTTGGTCCCTATTGTCTATTGATATGGAAACCACTTTGTTAAGGCAGAAATAGTTTCCCAATAACGTCTAGTTATCATCATTGTATTTTTGAATACAAATATGTTCAACAATACTATACCTGGGTCAAGCTGGGCTCCTCCACATCTTCATCCTGTGCATCAGGATTAGTGATGAGCCGAACACCCCCGGGTTCGGTTCGCACCAGAACCCGCGAACGGACCGAAAGTTCGCTGCGAACATTAGAACCCTATTAAATACAATGGATGCGAACGTTCGGATTCTAAAGTGCTAATTATAACGACTATTATCCATGTTATTGTCCGAAACAGAGTTTGGGAACCCGGCTTCTGCACCAGGGGACATGTATCAATGCAAAAGAAGTTTTAAAAACGGACGTTTTCCGGGAGCAGTCATTTTAATGATGCATAAAGTGAAAAAAAAAGGTCAAATATTCCTTTAAATATTGTACCTGGGGGGTGTCTAAAGTATGCCTGTGAAGTGCCACGTGTTTCCCGTGTTTAGAACTGTCCCTGCACAAAATAACATTTCTAAAGGGAAAAAAGTCATTTAAAACTGCTTGCGGCTTTAATGCAATGTCTGGTCCCAGTAATATGGATGAAAATCTTTAGGAAAAATGGCATAGCTACCCCATCAACCCCCCCCCCCCCCTACCCCAGCCCATTACCAGCCCCTTTGGGTCTTGTATGGATATTAAGGGGAACCCCGCACACAAAATAAAAAAGGACCTATATACTCTGAACAGCCGTATACAGGCGGTGCATACAAGACAGGGACTGTAGGTTTGTTCTTATGTAGAATCTGTTTATAATTTTGAACAGCTGCATTGTTTAAGTGGAGCTCCATGGCAAATTCCTTTTTTTTAGTTTTTTGTAAAACATAGGGAACGGTTATCACCCCTGTCACATTTTTTTTGCTGTCTGTGCCCCTGTTCAGAACATTTCACCTCACTTTGCGTCCCAATGACAACTGTTTTTGAAATGTGGTGTTTTTATTGAAACAAGGATTGGTGATAAAGCATCAGTAGAGAGGAGACACCTTTCTCCCATATTAATTCTTACAGGAGAGAATTTTCCTTCCAAGGGGTAGATTTCCTCTCACTTCCTGTTGTCTTCTTCCGTTTGCAAGTAGTAGTAGTTTGTAAGTTGGATGTTTGAAAGTAGGGACCTTCCGTATATACTCTGCAGAAATTGGCCCCTTAGGTGTTGGTGTTGGCACAACACTGAAAGCACTCACAGTTATTCTTGGTGGGTGCTGAAACGCCCTTCTGTCAAGTATAATATCAGGAATTGTAATAACATATAATTGTTGATCAGTGGTAGTAAAAATTGGGCCTTTGATGGTGGTGCTGGTGCCCCAACACTGTAAGGCCTGACAGTTAGTCTTGGTGGGCGCAGCAATGGTCCCTGCTGTGAATTATTAGATCAATAATTATAATTGCATGCCCCTGTTGAACAGGGGCTGAAAAATTGGGCCTTTGGTGGTGGTGGTGGTGGTGGTGGTGGTGATGGTGGTGCTGGTGCCACAACACTGTAAGGCCTGACAGTTACTCTTGTTGGTGGGCGCAGCAATGCTCCCTGCTGTGAATTATTAGATCAATAATTATAATTGCATGCCCCTGTTGAACAGGGGCTGAAAAATTGGGCCTTAGGCACTGGTGCCACAACACTCCAACCCCTCACAGATACTGTACTTGGAGCACAGCAATGAGGCCTGTTGCAAAGTATTGCATCAAAAATTTTAATTACACGCCCCTGTTAAACAGGGGCAGAAAAATTGGGCCTTAGCCACTGGTGGCGTCGCCCATAAACCAAAATGATCTTCCAAGCTATCATCGTTAATCGTATCATTGAGGAGGAGGAGGAGGATAGCCAGTCAACATAACAGCACAGGCACTCAGCATCAGCATCAGTCTTGAAGGGATGTGACATTTTAAAATCAATTAGTCTGTTATATCAGCATCTGGTGTGTGGTAGCTGGTGGTGATCCAAGACTGGTTCATCTTGATGAAAGTCAGTCGATCAACCGAGTCGGTGGACAGGCGCACCCTGTGATCCGTGACAAATCCTCCAGCAGCACTGAATGTGCGTTCTGAAAGAACGCTGGATGCAGGACAGGCCAGTAGCTCAATTGCATACTGTGCAAGCTCTGGCCAGTGATCCATCCTCAAGACCCAGTAAGCCAGAGGATTTTCGGTGGGGAAGGTGTCCAAGTCTGACCTTGCCCCTAGGTATTCCTGCACCATGTATATCAGACGCTGGCGATGGTTGCTCGAACCGATCATACTTTGGGGCTGCGGACTAAAGAATTGTCTGAACGCATCGGTCAGACGGCCACCTGCCCCACCGCTCCTTCTTTGACTGCCCGAAGCCTCAGCAACTCGTTGTCCAGGACCAGGAGTTTGTAACCTCCCAGTCTCTGGGAACGCGTTGCACAGACCTTTCTGCAAGGCCTCCCGGAGTTGTCTCATCCTCTGCTCCCTCTGCGACGGTAACATAAGGTCCGCAACCTTACCCTTGTACCGTGGATCAAGGAGAGTGGCCAGCCAGTAATGGTCCCTCTCCTTGATCCGAAGAATACGAGGATCCTTCCGCAGACTTTGCAGGATCAGGGAGGCCATGCAGCGTAGGTTAGCTGAGGCATTCAGTCCGGAGTCCTCTGGGTCACTAAGGACGACATGATCCGCAGCCACCTCCTCCCAGCCACGTACAAGTCCACTGGTTTCTTGGGACTGTAAATCATCCCTAAAAGACTGCTGCTGATGATGCTGAGTGCCAGCCTCCACCTCCATGCTGACACAATCCTCCTCCTCCTCCTCCTCCTCTTCCTGTGCGATGGGTGGGACAGAAGGAACACTGTCTGGGTAAAGGGGGCCTTGAGAGGCAAGGAAGTCCTCCTCTTCCTGCCTCTGTTCTGCCTCAAGTGCCCTGTCCATTATTCCACGCAGCGTGTGCTCCAACAGGTGGACAAGAGGTACAGTGTCACTGATGCATGCACTGTCACTGCTCACCATCCTCGTGGCCTCCTCAAATGGTGCCAGGACAGTGCATGCATCCCTGATCATGCCCCACTGGCGTGGTGAAAAAAACCCGAGCTCCCCTGACCCTGTCCTGGTGCCGTAGTCGCACAGGTACTCATTGATGGCCCTCTGCTGCATGTGCAGCCGCTGCAGCATGGCCAATGTTGAGTTCCACCTGGTGGGCATGTCACATATAAGGCGGTTCTTGGGCAGGTTCAACTCCTTTTGAAGCTCAGCCAGGCGAGCACTGGCATTATAAGATCTGCGGAAATGCACACAGACTTTCCTGGCCTGCCTCAGGACATCCTGTAAGCTCGGGTACCTGCCCAAGAACCGCTGCACCACCAGGTTAAGGACGTGAGCCATACAGGGCACATGGGTCAGTTGTCCCTGTCGGAGGGCGGAGAGGAGGTTGGTGCCATTGTCGCAAACCACCATTCCTGGCTTAAGCTGGTGTGGCGTCAACCACCTCTCGGCCTGCCCCTGCAGAGCAGACAGGACCTCTGCCCCAGTGTGGCTCCTGTCCCCCAAACACACCAGCGCAAGCACGGCATGGCATCTTTTTGCCTGCGTACTTGCGTAGCCCCTTGAACGCCTACGGAGCACCGCTGGTTCCGAGGACAAACCACAGGAAGAGGCCATGGAGGAAGAAGAAGAGGAGGGGGTGGAGGAGAGAGGTGTGTCACAACCAGTAGTAGCATTTTGGAGGCGTGGCGGTGGAACAACCTCCAACACTACTGCACCTTGTCCTGCATCCTTCCCAGCTGCCAAAAGAGTGACCCAATGGGCCGTGAAAGAAAGGTAACGTCCCTGTCCATGCCTGCTGGACCATGAGTCAGCGGTAATATGCACCTTACCGCTGACCGCCCTGTCCAGCGAGGCCAAGACATTGCCTTCCACATGCCTGTAGAGAGCCGGAATAGCCTTCCGTGCGAAAAAGTGTCGTTTGGGAACCTGCCACTGAGGAACCGCACATTGCACAAACTCACGGAAGGGGGCCGAGTCTACCAACTGAAAAGGCAGCAGTTGAAGCGCTAGCAATTTAGCCAAGCTAGCATTCAACCGCTGGGCATGTGGATGGCTGGGAGTGAACTTCTTTCGACGGTCCAGCAGCTGGGGCAGGGAAATTTGCCTGCTAGAATCGGACGTTGGTGTACTGCTAGCAGAGTGCCCGCAAGTACTTGCCTGTGACACACCTAATTCTACACCTTCATTCCTCTCAGAGCAGGTTTCAGAGAGGAGTGAAGGTATAGTGGGGTTGGAGATCCCAGCTGATGCGGTGCAAGAAGAGGTCAGCTTTGTTCTTTGGTGTGGGTCTTTAAGGTAGGCTTGCCAACGAGCTGCATGGCAGGTCAACATATGTCTGATCAAGCATGTGGTGCCCAAGCGGCTGATGTTTTGGCCACGCGATATACGCTTCAGACATATGTTGCAAACAGCAGCTGTGCGATCTGATGCACTCGCCTCAAAAAAGGCCCACACCAAAGAACTTTTTGAATGACGGGCAGAGGCAGCGCCCTGCACAGGCGGAGCTCTGTGGTGTGATTCCGTCGGTGTGCTGCCCATACGCTGGCCACTCAAGGGCATCCTGCCTCGTTGGAGATGTGCCTCCTCCTCATCCTCCTCCTCCTCCTCTCTCCTATTAGGCACCCACGTGGAGTCAGTGACCTCATCATCCCCTCCCTCTTCATCACTGGAGCCAATCTGGCAGTATGCTGCAGCTGCTGGAACATGACTGCCAGATTGGTGTCCTTCTTGAGCATCCCCTCTCTCTGCTCTCACGCTGCTGCCTTCCTCTAGCTGGGTATCATCATCAGATCCTTCCAAACGCTGGGCATCCTCCTGGAGCATGTACCCAACACTGTGCTCAAACAGTTCGGGGGACTCCTCAGGAGGAGGGCATGGTGGGTCTAGGGAAGGATTGACTAATGAAGATAATGATACCAGAGAAGAGGACGCTTTGGCAGCTGCTTTGCCAGTACCCTGAGCCTGGGTGAGAGAGGATGAGGAGGATGAGGTGGGCTTGGTCATCCACTCTACCAAGTCTTCGGCATGATGTGGCTCAACATGTCCAGCTGCCGAAAACAAGGACAAGCGTGTCCCATGGCCATGTGCTGATGACAATGCACCGCGTACACGACCAGCACTGTTGCCCCCAGACACAGAGCCTGCTTGCCCTCTTTTTTTGCCTCCTGACTGTCTGTCTCTCCTTGGTTGCCTTCCAGACATTTTAATGGATGGCCTGCAGGGAGATGGGAAAAACAGCAATAAGGGCTACCTTCAGGTGTATATTGTGCAGGAGGCTTAGCAACAATGACACTGACACTGTCCCCTGCCTATCCTTCTCTGTCCCTAAACACAAGGATTGAAAATATGGTTCAGCAAAAAAGTTTTAGAACAGAATAGCACACTGACACTTTCCCTCACTGTCCTACTCTGTCCCTCCCTACAAACAAGATTTAGCACAGAATAGCACACTGATAATTTCTACGAGTGTCCTTCTCTGTCCCTCAACTCAAGGATTGAAAATATGGAACAGCAAAATTGGTTTAGAACAGAATAGCACACTGTCAGTTTCACTCACTGTCCTACTCTGTCCCTCCCTACAAACAAGATTTAGCACAGAATAGCACACTGATAATTTCTACGGGTGTCCTTCTCTGTCCCTCAACTCAAGGATTGAAAATATGGAACAGCAAAATTGGTTTAGAACAGAATAGCACACTGTCAGTTTCCCTCACTGTACCTCTATGTCCCTCAACTCAAAGATTGAAAATATGGAACAGCAAAATTGATTTAGAACAGAATAGCACACTGTCAGTTTCACTCACTGTACCTCTCTGTCCCTCAACTCAAGGATTGAAAATATGGTTCAGCAAAATAGTTTTAGAACGCAATAGCACACTGACACTTTCCCTCACTGTACCTCTCTGTCCCTCAACTCAAGGATTGAAAATATGGTTCAGCAAAAAAGTTTTAGAACAGAATAGCACACTGACACTTTCCCTCACTGTCCTACTCTGTCCCTCCCTACAAACAAGATTTAGCACAGAATAGCACACTGATAATTTCTACGAGTGTCCTTCTCTGTCCCTCAACTCAAGGATTGAAAATATGGAACAGCAAAATTGGTTTAGAACAGAATAGCACACTGTCAGTTTCACTCACTGTCCTACTCTGTCCCTCCCTACAAACAAGATTTAGCACAGAATAGCACACTGATAATTTCTACGAGTGTCCTTCTCTGTCCCTCAACTCAAGGATTGAAAATATGGAACAGCAAAATTGGTTTAGAACAGAATAGCACACTGTCAGTTTCACTCACTGTCCTACTCTGTCCCTCCCTACAAACAAGATTTAGCACAGAATAGCACACTGATAATTTCTACGAGTGTCCTTCTCTGTCCCTCAACTCAAGGATTGAAAATATGGAACAGCAAAATTGGTTTAGAACAGAATAGCACACTGTCAGTTTCACTCACTGTACCTCTCTGTCCCTCAACTCAAGGATTGAAAATATGGTTCAGCAAAATAGTTTTAGAACAGAATAGCACACTGTCAGTTTCCCTCACTGTACCTCTCTGTCCCTCAACTCAAGGATTGAAAATATGGAACAGCAAAATTGGTTTAGAACAGAACAGCACACTGTCAGTTTCACTAACTGTACCTCTCTGTCCCTCAACTCAAGGATTGAAAATATGGTTCAGCAAAATAGTTTTAGAACACAATAGCACACTGACACTTTCCCTCACTGTACCTCTCTGTCCCTCAACTCAAGGATTGAAAATATGGTTCAGCAAAATAGTTTTAGAACAGAATAGCACACTGTCAGTTTCCCTCACTGTACCTCTCTGTCCCTCAACTCAAGGATTGAAAATATGGAACAGCAAAATTGGTTTAGAACAGAACAGCACACTGTCAGTTTCACTAACTGTACCTCTCTGTCCCTCAACTCAAGGATTGAAAATATGGTTCAGCAAAATAATTTTAGAACAGAATAGCACACTGACACTTTCCCTCACTGTACCTCTCTGTCCCTCAACTCAAGGATTGAAAATATGGAACGGCAAATTTGGTTTAGAACAGAACAGCACACTGTCAGTTTCACTCACTGTACCTCTCTGTCCCTCAACTCAAGGATTGAAAATATGGTTCAGCAAAATAATTTTAGAACAGAATAGCACACTGACACTTTCCCTTACTGTACCTCTCTGTCCCTCAACTCAAGGTTTGAAAATATGGAAGAGCAAAATTGGTTTAGAACAGAATAGCACACTGTCAGTTTCACTCACTGTACCTCTCTGTCCCTCAACTCAAGGATTGAAAATATGGAACAGCAAAATTGGTTTAGAACAGAATAGCACACTGTCAGTTTCACTCACTGTACCACTCTCTGTCCCTCAACTCAAGGATTGAAAATATGGTTCAGCAAAAAAGTTTTAGAACAGAATAGCACACTGACACTTTCCCTCACTGTACCTCTCTGTCCCTCAACTCAAGGATTGAAAATATGGAACAGCAAATTTGGTTTAGAACAGAACAGCACACTGTCAGTTTCACTCACTGTACCTCTCTGTCCCTCAACTCAAGGATTGAAAATATGGTTCAGCAAAATAGTTTTAGAACAGAATAGCACACTGACACTTTCCCTCACTGTACCTCTCTGTCCCTCAACTCAAGGATTGAAAATATGGAACAGCAAATTTGGTTTAGAACAGAACAGCACACTGTCAGTTTCACTCACTGTACCTCTCTGTCCCTCAACTCAAGGATTGAAAATATGGTTCAGCAAAATAGTTTTAGAACACAATAGCACACTGACACTTTCCCTCACTGTACCTTTCTGTCCCTCAACTCAAGGATTGAAAATATGGTTCAGCAAAATAGTTTTAGAACAGAATAGCACACTGACACTTTCCCTCACTGTACCTCTCTGTCCCTCAACTCAAGGTTTGAAAATATGGAAGAGCAAAATTGGTTTAGAACAGAATAGCACACTGTCAGTTTCACTCACTGTACCTCTCTGTCCCTCAACTCAAGGATTGAAAATATGGGACAGCAAAATTGGTTTAGAACAGAATAGCACACTGTCAGTTTCACTCACTGTACCACTCTCTGTCCCTCAACTCAAGGATTGAAAATATGGTTCAGCAAAAAAGTTTTAGAACAGAATAGCACACTGACACTTTCCCTCACTGTACCTCTCTGTCCCTCAACTCAAGGATTGAAAATATGGAACAGCAAATTTGGTTTAGAACAGAACAGCACACTGTCAGTTTCACTCACTGTACCTCTCTGTCCCTCAACTCAAGGATTGAAAATATGGTTCAGCAAAATAGTTTTAGAACACAATAGCACACTGACACTTTCCCTCACTGTACCTCTCTGTCCCTCAACTCAAGGATTGAAAATATGGTTCAGCAAAATAGTTTTAGAACAGAATAGCACACTGTCAGTTTCCCTCACTGTACCTCTCTGTCCCTCAACTCAAGGATTGAAAATATGGAACAGCAAAATTGGTTTAGAACAGAACAGCACACTGTCAGTTTCACTAACTGTACCTCTCTGTCCCTCAACTCAAGGATTGAAAATATGGTTCAGCAAAATAATTTTAGAACAGAATAGCACACTGACACTTTCCCTCACTGTACCTCTCTGTCCCTCAACTCAAGGATTGAAAATATGGAACAGCAAATTCGGTTTAGAACAGAACAGCACACTGTCAGTTTCACTCACTGTACCTCTCTGTCCCTCAACTCAAGGATTGAAAATATGGTTCAGCAAAATAATTTTAGAACAGAATAGCACACTGACACTTTCCCTCACTGTACCTCTCTGTCCCTCAACTCAAGGATTGAAAATATGGAACAGCAAATTTGGTTTAGAACAGAACAGCACACTGTCAGTTTCACTCACTGTACCTCTCTGTCCCTCAACTCAAGGATTGAAAATATGGAACAGCAAAATTGATTTAGAACAGAATAGCACACTGTCAGTTTCACTCACTTTACCTCTCTGTCCCTCAACTCAAGGATTGAAAATATGGTTCAGCAAAATTATTTTAGAATAGAATAGCACACTGACACTTTCCCTCACTGTACCTCTCTGTCCCTCAACTCAAGGTTTGAAAATATGGAAGAGCAAAATTAGTTTAGAACAGAATAGCACACTGTCAGTTTCACTCACTGTACCTCTCTGTCCCTCAACTCAAGGATTGAAAATATGGAACAGCAAAATTGGTTTAGAACAGAATAGCACACTGTCAGTTTCACTCACTGTACCACTCTCTGTCCCTCAACTCAAGGATTGAAAATATGGTTCAGCAAAAAAGTTTTAGAACAGAATAGCACACTGACACTTTCCCTCACTGTACCTCTCTGTCCCTCAACTCAAGGATTGAAAATATGGAACAGCAAATTTGGTTTAGAACAGAACAGCACACTGTCAGTTTCACTCACTGTACCTCTCTGTCCCTCAACTCAAGGATTGAAAATATGGTTCAGCAAAATAGTTTTAGAACAGAATAGCACACTGACACTTTCCCTCACTGTACCTCTCTGTCCCTCAACTCAAGGATTGAAAATATGGAACAGCAAATTTGGTTTAGAACAGAACAGCACACTGTCAGTTTCACTCACTGTACCTCTCTGTCCCTCAACTCAAGGATTGAAAATATGGTTCAGCAAAATAGTTTTAGAACAGAATAGCACACTGACACTTTCCCTCACTGTACCTCTCTGTCCCTCAACTCAAGGATTGAAAATATGGAACAGCAAATTTGGTTTAGAACAGAACAGCACACTGTCAGTTTCACTCACTGTACCTCTCTGTCCCTCAACTCAAGGATTGAAAATATGGTTCAGCAAAATAGTTTTAGAACAGAATAGCACACTGACACTTTCCCTCACTGTACCTCTCTGTCCCTCAACTCAAGGATTGAAAATATGGTTCAGCAAAATAGTTTTAGAACAGAATAGCACACTGACACTTTCCCTCACTGTCCTACTCTGTCCCTCCCTACAAACAAGATTTAGCACAGAATAGCACACTGATAATTTCTACGAGTGTCCTTCTCTGTCCCTAAACTCAAGGATTGAAAATATGGAACAGCAAAATTGGTTTCGAACAGAATAGCACACTGACACTTTCCCTCACTGTACCTCTCTGTCCCTACAAACAAGATTTAGCACAAAATAGCACACTGACACTTTCCCTCACTGTACCTCTCTGTCCCTACAAACAAGATTTAGCACAAAATAGCACACTGACACTTTCCCTCACTGTACCTCTCTGTCCCTAAAATCAAGGATTGAAAATATGGTTCAGCAAGATTGGTTTAGAACAGAATAGCACACTGACACTTTCCCTCACTGTACCTCTCTGTCCCTACAAACAAGGATTAGCACAGAATAGCACACTGTCACTGACACTCTCCCTACCTATCCTTATCTGTCCCTAAACACAAGGAATCCAGGATTATGTAAAGGAAAAATAATGACACTGTCCCTGCCTATGCTTCTCTTTCCCTACTCCGGTCCGGAACACACTACACAAGGCCGCCGCGCTGGCGGCCTTTTATAGTGTGGGGCGTGTACTAAACCCCCTCAGCAATAATTGGCCACAGGCATCCTGCCTGTGGCCAATCATTGCTCTCCTCGCTGCCGGCGCTGTGATTGGCCAAGCATGCGGGGTCACAGTGCATGCTTGGCCAATCACAGCGTCTGGATGACACTGCGATGGCGTAGTGCATTGTGGGCCGTTCGCGTCACTCGAATTTGGCACGAACGGCCCAAATCGTTCGATCTTCGTCGAACAATCGAACAGCCGATGTTCGAGTCGAACGTATGTTCGACTCGAACACGAAGCTCATCCCTAATCAGGACCTGTGTGGACCTCAGGAGCTGTGGCCTCAGCAGACATCAAAGGGAGCCTAGACAGCGATGGCCTGGGTTCTGTATGGTCTGTCAAAAACCGCAGGCTGTTGATTTTTTCAAAAAAGTCACGTGAGCAGTGACGCAACGCGTCAGTGAAAGAGCCGGGTGTCATCGCTTCCGGTCGCGGCCGAGACCGGAAGTCCCCTTGTGAATTACGCTGTTTGTTTTTATGTTCAACTGTAAGTTACTACGTTTTGTATTAAATTACTTTGTGAAAATACTGCACCATGGAGCCCTCCTTTTCTTTTACATGTGAATGAGTTTTAATACCCCGTGATTCTGACTCTACTGTGAACGTTCTGGGAATCGATTGGCCAGTGTGGGAATATCTGAGAGGCCTATTGGTATGATATGAGGTGAGAGGCTGGGGCAGACTGCTCTGCACACACTGGATGGTGGAAACTTATTGGATGGTAGCACTTGCACTTTACTTTGATTAACTTTGCTGCATGATTGGATACATTTACATGTTTTAACCACTTCAGCCCCGTACCATTTGGCTGCCCAAAGACCAGAGCACTTTTTGCCATTTGGCACTGTGTCGCTTTAACTGACAATTGCACGGTCGTGCGACGTGCCTCCCAAACAAAATTGACATCCTTTTTTCCCACAAATAGAGCTTTCTTTTGGTGGTATTTGATCACCTCTGCGGTTTTTATTTTTTGCGCTATAAACAAAAATAGAGCAACAATTTAGAAAAAAAGCAATATTTTTTACTTTTTGCTATAATAAATATCCCCAAAATATATATATAAAAAAAAAATCCTCAGTTTAGGCCGATATGTTTTCTTCTACATATTTTTGGTAAAAAAAAAACGCAATAAGCGTTTATTGATTGGTTTGCGCAAAAGTTATAGTGATTACAAAATAGGGGATAGTTTTATGGCATTTTTATTAATTTTTTTTTTTTACTAGTAATGGTGGCGATCAGCGATCGGACACCTTTGACTCTATTTTGGGACCATTCACATTTATACAGCGATCAGTGCTATAAAAATGCACTGATTACTGTGTAAATGTGACTGGCAGTGAAGGGGTTAACCACTAGGGGGCTAGGAAGTGGTTAAGTGTGTCATAGGGAGTGATTCTAACTGTTAGGGGGTGTGGCTTACTATGACACAACACTGATCGCTGCTCCCGATGAGAGGGAACAGACGATCAGTGTCCTGTCACTAGGCAGAACAGGGAGATGCCTTGTTTACACAGGCATCCCCTGTTCTGCAGCTCCGTGACACACGATCGCGGGACACCGGCGGACATCGATCACAGAGCTCGCGTTAGGGGCGCGCATGTGCTCACACGGCGGCAAATTTAAAGTGACATATGTTTACGTAGATTTGTCTGTCCGTGCCATTCTGCCGACGTAAAAGTGCGTGACCCGGTCCTTAAGTGGTTAAGTGGTTAAAGGGGTTGTAAAGGTTCGTTTTTTATTTTCTAAATAGGTTCTTTAAGCTAGTGTATTGTTGGTTCACTTACCTTTTCCTTCGATTTCCCTTCTAAATGTTTTTTTTCTTTGTCTGAATTTCTCACATCCGGTTTCTCCTCAGTAAACTTCACACCATCATCCGAGTGGTGTTTAGTCAGCCAGAACAGCTTACTGAACAGCTTACGGAGGAAAAACAGGAAGTGACCAATTCAGACAAAAAAAACTAAGAAAAAAAACATTTAGAAGGTAAATCGAAGGAAAAGGTAAGTGAACCAACAATGCACTAGCTTAAAGGAACCCATTTAGAAAATAAAAAACAAACCTTTACAACCCCTTTAAGATATCTGGATCACCTTTGCACCGTATATGGGACTATTCCTTGTTTGCACATTTCTCTTGAAAATATCTGATTGCTATTTGCACAATTTTATGTTATTATTTGCACATGTTCTTTGGAAGCAATACTGATGACACTGTGATTTACCTATTCGGTTTATTTTGCACATGTTTTTATATTGCTATGCACTTTAATTTATATAAATCTTGCACTTATGTGAGATTTATTGATTTATGAGGATTAATTGTTAGTTTATTTAGTAAACACCACATTCCCTTTACCGTCATTTATTTTTAGTGTGAGAACACCTTTTATGTTGGCAGCTACTTCTGTTAGTTTTTTAATTTAATTATTTTCACCCTTTGCTTTGCGCATTAGTAGTTCAGATGAAATATGATCTCAAAAAAAGATTATACATGATCAGCTCCAATTTGCTGCCAAGCCACTGCACCTCTACCCACAAAATATTCAAGGTATTTCCGCTGTAAATCTTGGGCATTCTGGGAGGGTAATCCAGCATGGGCATTTTCAATAGCCGTCAGCATGCCCACAGATGGACAAGCTGCACCCTCTTTAGCTTGGCCTGCCACTGCAGGGTCCATGTTACTTGGCAGTGAGGCTAAGTAGCTGGTAGCATTCCTCCTTAAAAAGTAATGTAGGCTACAGCAGCACAGGACCACATTGTTTATCTTGTAGAGTGCTAGGTTGAATGGAGTCAAAAACAGCCTGAAACAACTCAATAAGATGCCAAAGGTGTATTCGACCACCCTTCTGGCACGAGAGAGCCTGTAATTGAAGATTCTGTGCTCTGGGGTAGGGATGAGCTGAACATCCCCCAGTTCGGTTTGCAGCAGAACATGCGAACAGGCAAAAAATGAGTTTGAACACACGAACACCGTTAAAGTCTATGGGACACGAACATGAAAAAAAGTGTACCCCGTTACCAATTCACATAGGGGGGCCGGGATCTGGGGGTCCCTTTTTTTAAAGGGGGCTTCCAGATTCCGATAAGCCCCCCCACCCACAGACCCCCACAACCACCGGGCAAGGGTTGTGGGGATGAGGCATCCTCCCCATGTTGAGGGAATGTGGCCTGGTACGGTTCAGGGGGGTGCTCTCTTGTCCCCCCTCTTTTCCTGTGGCCTGCCAGGTTGCGTGCTCGGATAAGGTTCTGGTATAGATTTGTGTGTGAACCCCACGCCATTTTTTAATTTTGGTGTGGGGTTCCCCTTAAAATCCATACCAGACCTGAAGGGTCTGGTGTGGACTTTGAGGGGGACCCCTACGCCATTTAAAAAAAAAAATTGGATATCTTCTCCTCTCTCTTGCCTCCCTTGGCATTCTGGGGTTGTCACTACGGATATGATCGAGCTGCTGTTCTCATATACGCTTAATTCCTGTTAGACAATTGTGTTCGTTTCTTAATGTCTTTCTTTATACTTGCCCAGAGTATTATCCTCCTGTTCCGACACTTCCTACGGTGAGATAACATAGTTGAAATATTTCAGCTCTTCACTTACACTACCATACCAAACTGATGGACACTTCCTGGGTACTGGATTCTCCACTCTTCGGGATGCAGTATGAGCCCTTAGGGGCATCCCGAGAGTCGGAGACTCAATGATGGGATGGTAGAGGTCTTTACCCATCTGGTTATGGATGTTCATTAAAGGGCATGGGAGGATAATGCTAGGACACTGTTGCTCACGGTACAGAGCAAGAGACATCTATGTTTATTATTTTGGACCATATGTTGCTATGGTCACAAGTTGTATTAATGCACTGTGCAGACTACTTGTTGAAGATTCTTCTGTATCACCTAAAAATTTTCAATAATTTACTACGTTGTAAATATTTTGTTGTTTTAAGACACACACATGTAATTTTGATATCTCCATATGGAATGTATTGTCTAATGAATTTTGAAGTATGAATCAAATAAATGTTGGCTTGCATCTTAAAAAAAAAAAAAAATTGGTGCAGGGTTCCCCTTAATATCCACACCAGACCTGAAAGGCCTGGTATTGAATTTGGGGGGACCCCCACGCAATTTTCTTTTTAATTTTGGTTCGGGGTTCCCTTTAATATTCATACCAGACCCAATGGGCCTGGTAATGGACTGGGGGGGATCCATGCGTTTTTCTTTCAATTACTTTTATCTGTATTGCCGGGACCCGACAATTCATTATAGCCGCGGGTAGTTTTTAATTACTTTTTTTCCTTTAGAAATTATATTTTGTGCAGGGACTGTTCTAAACACGGGAAACATGCGCTACTTTATAGACATACGAAAACATAATTGAGGCCCTCAACATTCTCTTCAGAAGGTGGCAAGTTTAAGGTGCCATTCTGGAGCTGCTTGTAGAACTCTGTCTGCATAATCACTCCTCTGTCACAGTTGCGGCCGTTCTTCCCAATATCCAAATACAAGAGCTCGTAGTTGGCAGACACTACAGCTAGCATGACTATGCTGCAAAAGCCCTTATAGTTAAAATAATAGGAAAGGGGGAGGGAGCTGTGCAAATATTTGATGAAATGTGAACTGAAATGAATCACCTAAGTGAATAAATTGATAAGTGACAATCACAAAATATGAATAAAAATGCATGAAACTATAGAATAATCTAATGTGAAAAAAATCCTGTTGGTAAGAAAGACATATATGTGCAAAAATTTTTTTTTTTTACTTTGATGCAAAAAAATGTCCAACCAATGTAATTAAAATAAATGACCAGTCCAATCTTGAATACAAGTAGATGGAAATCTTGTATAAAGAGGAAAAAAAGGGTGAGCCTCAATGTTGGCACCAATAAACACACGTGCACCACCACCTAAAATGTAATGCGCTTACCAAAGGCAAGCTGAAAACAAGCCCAGAAACAGCGGTCAAGCTCCTGGTCCATGACAATCTCCAATCCCGGAAGCTAGACAGTCAGACAGGTAGACTCGGTGAACCCAGCGGCCACGAAGAACAACACCAGAGGCCCAAGAATGGAGAAAACTCACATAGTGTGTATCACTTGATAAAAGAATATATTATCCCAAAAAATGGCAACTTACATCAATGTAGATATAAAACACATCGAATGTACAGTGAATGTAGGTATAATTCAAAAGTATATAAATGGAAATTGATTGAATCTTAAATTTTAATTTTTTTTTTAATTAGACAAAAAAATCTATTTATATAAAGATCATTACAAGAAAGAAGGTATTGCTATACCAATGGAAGATATTATGAGCAGAGTATTCCAAAATTAAAGGAAATGTTTGAAATTAAGAATCATCAATGAAAGCATTCAAATCAGTTTCCACATTTAACCGAAAAAGGGTGTAACACTTAATTTTATGGATCCAGGACATCTCTAACCTGGAGATACTTCATACCAAGGAATCACCCCTCCATTGTGGAGCGTAATTGTCAACAGGGATGAGCCGAACACCCCCCTGTTCGGTTCGCACCAGAACCTGCGAACAGACAGAATGTTCGCGTGAACTTTAGAACCCTATTAAATACAATGGACTCGAACGTTCAAAATCTAAAGTGCTAATTATAAAGTCTTATATGCAAGTTATTGTCCTAAAAAGTGTTTGGGGACCCGGGTCCTGCCCCAGGGGACATGTATCAATGCAAAAATAAGTTTTAAAAACGTCAGTTTTTTCGGGAGCAGTGATTTTAATAATGATTAAAGTGAAACAATAAAAGTGAAATATTCCTTTAAATTTCGTACCTAGGGGGTCTGTATGATATGCATGTAAAGTGGCGCATGTTTCCCATGCTTAGAACTGTCCCTGCATAAAATGTCATTTTTGAAGGAAAAAAAGTAATTTAAAACTCACTCGTGGCTATTAATGAATTGCCGGCTCCCGGCAATACATACAAAAGTCATTGATAAAAATAAAAAAAAAGCGTGGGGGTCCCCCAGAATTCAATTACCAGGCCCTTCAGGTCTGGTATAGATATAAAGGGGAACCCCGCCGCAAATTTTAAAAAAAATGCGTGCGGTTCCCCCAAATATCCATACCAGGACCTTCAGATCTGGCATGGATTTTAAGGGAACTCCACCCCAAATTTAAAAAAAAATGGCGTGGAGTCCCCCCAAAAATCCATACCAGACCCTTATCCGAGCACGCAACCTGGCAGGCCGCAGGAAAAGAGGGGGGATGAGAGAGCGCCCCCCCCTCCTGAACCGTACCAGGCCACATGCCCCACAACCCTTGCCCGGTGGTTGTGGGGGTCTGTGGGCAGGGGGCTTATCGGAATCTGGAAGACCCCTTAAACAAAGGGGACCCCCAGATCCCGGCCCCCCCCATGTGAATTGATAAGGGGTACATTGTACCCCTACCATTTCACGAAGAAAGTGTCAAAAAATGTAAAAAAAACCACACAAACACCTTGGAAAAGTCCTTTATTAAAAAACAATAAAAAAACAAAACAATCCAGCGGTGAAATCCAGTGTCCCGCGGCGATCCGATGTCCAGCGCTGTCCGTCATTGGCTGAGCCTGAGCGGACCTGATGGAGAACTTCCTCTGCAGTCTATTACATGTATAGACCCGCCCCTTCTAAAGTTCCCCATCAGGTCCACTCAGCCAATGACTCGGTGTAAGTCTGAGGACCTGATGCGGAACATGAGAAGGGGCGGGTCTATTCATGAATTACACAGTAAAGGAAGTTCCCCATCAGGTCCGCCCCCTCGGTATGTCAGACCGCGCCTACGTCATTGGCCTGAGCGGACCTGATGGGGAACTTCCTTCACTGTGTACATTTAAATTACACAGTAAAGGAAGTTCCCCGCTCAGGCCAATGACGTAGGCGGGGTCTGACATACCGAGGGGGCGGACCTGATGGGGAACTTCCTTCACTGTGTAATACATGTATAGACCCGCCCCTTCTCATGTTCCACATCAGGTCCTCAGCCTTAAACCTAGTCATTGGCTGAGCGGACCTGATGGGGAACTTTAGAAGGGGCGGGTCTATACATGTAATAGACTGCGGAGGAAGTTCCCCATCAGGTCCGCTCAGGCTTAGCCAATGACGGACAGCGCTGGACATCGGATCGCCGCGGGACACTGGATTTCACCGCTGGAATGTTTTTGTTTTTTTTTTTCTAATAAAGGACTTTTCCAAGGTGTTTGTGTGTTTTTTTTACATTTTTTGACACTTTCTTCATGAAATGGTAGGGGTAAAATGTACCCCTTACCAATTCACATAGGGGGGGGCCGGGATCTGGGGGTCCCCTTTGTTAAAGGGGTCTTCCAGATTCCGATAAGCCCCCTGCCCGCAGACCCCCACAACCACCGGGCAAGGGTTGTGGGGATGAAGCCCTTGTCCCCATCAACATGGGGACATCCTCCCCATGTTGAGGGCATGTAGCCTGGTACGGTTCAGGAGGGGGGGCGCTCTCTCGTCCCCCCCTCTTTTCCTGCGGCCTGCCAGGTTGCGTGCTCGGATAAGGGTCTGGTATGGATTTTTGGGGGTACTCCACGCCATTTTTTTAAAAATTTGGGGTGGAGTTCCCCTTAAAATCCATGCCAGATCTGAAAGGCCTGGTATGGATATTTGGGGGAACCGCACGCATTTTTTTTTTAAATTTGCGGCGGGGTACCCCTTAATATCTATACCAGACCTGAAGGGCCTGGTAATTGAATTCTGGGGGACCCCCACGCTTTTTTTTTTTTTTTATCAATGACTTTTGTATGTATTGCCGGGAGCCGACAATTCATTAATAGCCGCGAGTGAGTTTTAAATTACTTTTTTTCCTTCAAAAATGACATTTTATGCAGGGACAGTTCTAAGCACGGAAAACATGCGCCACTTTACATGCATATCATACACACCCCCTAGGTACGAAATTTAAAGGAATATTTCACTTTTATTGTTTCACTTTAAGCATTATTAAAATCACTGCTCCCGAAAAAGCTGCAGTTTTTAAAACTTTTTTTTGCATTGATACATGTCCCCTGGGGCAGGACCCGGGTCCCAAAACACTTTTTATGACAATAACTTGCATATAAGCCTTTATAATTAGCACTTTAGATTTCTCCCATAGACTTTTCGAATTTGCCGCAAACACCCCAATTTGTTCGCTGTTCGGCGAACGGACAAACAGGCAATGTTCGAGTCGAACATGAGTTCGACTCGAACTCGAAGCTCATCCCTACTTGTCAATACCAAGAAAAATGATCTTGGCAGGATTCTTATTGTGTACCTCTAAATAATGACGAGACTGGATGTTTGGGAAACCCGGTCAGAATATTCGTTATGTGTTCATTTAATCTCACACGAAGGCGTCGCTTAGTCCTGCCCACATATTGTAGCCTGCAAGGGCACTGCAGGAGATTAACAAAATGTACGTCGGGTGGCAGACGCGCTGACGTCATCGCTGTGGACGGGGATTGCATGCCGGCCGGCTCTCCTTCGGTTTTTATACGGATGTTTTATATCTACATTGATGTAAGTTGCAATTTTTTGGGATAATAAATTATTTTATCAAGTGATACACACTATGTGAGTTTTCTCCATTCTTGGGCCTCTGGTGTTGATCTTCGTGGCTGCTGGGTTCACCGAGTCTACCTGTCTGACGGTCTACCTTCCGGGATTGGAGATTGTCACGGACCAGGAGTTTGACCGCTGTTTCTGGGCTTGTTTTCAGCTTGCCTTTGGTAAGCGCATTACATTTTAGGTGGTGGTGCACGTGTTTATTGGTGCCAACATTGAGACTCACCCTTTTCCTCCGCTTTATACAAGATTTCCATCTACTTCTATTCAAGATTGGACTGGTCATTTATTTTAATTACATTGGCTGGACATTTTTTTGCATCAAAGTTAAAAAAAAAAATGTTTGCACATATATGTCTTTCTTACTAACAGGAATTTTTTCACATTATATTCTTTTATAGTTTCATCCATTTTTATTTATATTTTGTGATTGTCACTTATCAATTTATTCACTTAGATTGATTCACTTCATATCCATCAGCTCATTCCCCACAGTTACAACCTTTTGTACCACCTTCCCCACCCTATTAGATTGTAAGCTCTTCTGAGCAGGGCCCTCTTAATCCTCTTGTATTTTATTGTATTGTAACTGTATTGTCTCCCTTTTATATTGTAAAGCACGGCGTAAACTGTTGGCGCTATATAAATCCTGTATAATAATAATAATAATAATTCACTTCAGTTCACATTTCATCAAGTATTTGCACAGCTCCCTCCCCCTTTCCTGATTATTGAATGTTTAGTTCTACATTTTGAGCTGCTGCACATTATTTATTTATTGTTTATTTAGGTAGCACGGTATACCCCTTTCCCATAAAATAATAGGAGCCAGAGTTGGGTGGTGGTACAATCTGGACATGCTTGCCATCAATATCACCCCCACAGTTGGGAAAATCCCACCGCTGACTGAACTGGGCTGCAACGTCCTGCCATTGCTCTGGGTTGGAAGGAAACTGTGGACTAAAAAAATAAAAAATAAATTATTACTTCTGCACATAACATTGCAATCAGATTTGACACAAACTTGCCTAGCCAACTTAAGGATACACATTAATGAGTATTTAAAGACAAAAGTGGAAGGTCAACTTATCTGATTTCTCCCCCCCCCCTCTGCTGGCCCATTAGACACATTTTAGGGGGGGGGGTAATGGATAGATGTTTTGAACAGGTAACCCTCTCCACTTCCATGAGAGCTGTTTGCATAAATAATCAGTGATACTTTGGCCAGTCCCTCCTTACTTACACTATTGGCAGCCCAGTGGACAGGTAAGAAGTGTCATAATCTAAATTTAACCAATTAATATAATAGGAGACAAAAACTTAAGAAGTTTCAATTTGTAGGTAATCAGGCAGGCCCTTGCACTACATGGTTTGGGGAATTTATAGAGAAATTTTAACACAAAAGAGGGATAGTGTGTATGGGTTTTCCAAGTCAGAAGATAGAGTATTTGGATCTGTTGACTTAGCATTTTTGGGGGAGAAGGAGGGTTCCAAATGAGTTTGGGCCAAAAAAATCGGCCTCTTGCACTCTACCTGAATTTGAGGACACCAATAACATGTGTACACATTTTAGGGGTTGTTTAGGGTAAGCCCAAAAATGTAGCTGACAAAAAACATTGTTAAGTTACCAGTTACCAGTGTATGGGCCCAGGATAGCATGCTGGGGAGGTTATTGAAGGAAAATATGCATGTAAGCCAAAAAAGGAGCAGGAAAAGCTTACAGCATGCATGAGGACAAAGAGGACATTCACAGCATCTTACCATATTGATAATTATTCAACAAATTAATAAAATACATTAGCAAACATAAATACATAGAATGTGATCTTAAAAAGGTAAAAACTTACTTCTGCAGGACTTGATTGATGGCTGAGCAAGTCTCTCGAATAATGGCTCCCAAAGCCTGGGGGGAGATCCCAGTAGTAAACTTGAGGTCCTGGAGACTTCTCCCCATCGCCAAGTACCTCAAGGTGGCTATGAGCCTTTGCTCTGGAGTGATGGAAAGCCTCATACATGTGTCCTGCTTCTTAATATAGGGGGGACACCAATGCCAAGAGGTGGTGAAAGCAGGGGTCCATCATCCAAAGATAATTCCTATAATCATACGGATTATTCTACCGGAGCTCCCGCAGCAATGGCATATGACATAGTTGGTCACGATTAACCACTTCAGCACCGGAAGATTTGGCTTCTCAATGACCAGGCCATTTTTTGCGATGCGGCACTTAATCGCTTTAACTGACAATTGCGCGGTTGTAGGGATCTGTAACCAAACAAAATTGAGGTCCTTTTTTTCCCACTAATAGAGCTTTCTTTTGGTGGTATTTGCGTTTTTTTTTTTGCGTTATAAACTAAAAACGAGCGACAATTTTGAAAAAAAACAAAACACAATATTTTGTACTTTTTTCTATAATAAATATCCCCATTTTTTTTTTTAAAGGAAATTTTTCCTCAGTTTAGGCTGATTTGTATTCTTCTACATATTTTTGGTAATAAAAATCGCAATAAGCGTATATTGATTGGTTTGCGCAAAAGTTATAGCGTCTACAAAATAGGGGATAGATTTATGGCATTTTTATCATTATTTTTTTTTTTTTTACTGGTAATGGCGGTGATCTGTGATTTTTATCAGGACTGCGACATTATGGCGGACAGATCGGACACTTTTGACACATTTTTGGGACCATTGACTATTATACATCGATCCGTGCTATAAAAATGCACTGATTACTGTGTAAATGTCATAAATATAAAGGAGAGTGCTGCGCTATCTTAATATTGGCATGTGATACCCAAAATAAATTAATATTTTTGTGTACAAAATGTATCTTAAGTGCTACAGATATAAAAAATACATAAAGTTCCCTAGTGACAATGCTTTTATCAATAAAGTGACTCATATATAGAAAAAGTCCTTATTTGAGTGCTAAAAATCTATACAAAAAAGTGTTCCAGTGCACTAAAGTGCCAACATGCAAAGTTCTATGCTGAAGACATGCGTTGATATAATAAAATATAAAATCCATTCCAAAAAACAATAATCAGATCCAAAAAATGGTGATAGCAAGCCTGTTCTTGTGTCCACTCGGGTGCCCTCCCCCTTCAGTATATGCGCTCACCTTAGAGCGTGTGACCTTGCAGTTAAGCTTGGTCAAAGCACACATATGAACCACCTCAGGGTTCAGTGTCTGTGATGTGATCCTGAGCTAATTGTTATACATGACTAGGGTAGGTAAGAGCTCCCTTAAGACTGTCATACCTATAACAGCCCCATTTTCCCGCCCCCTTCTACTTATCAGGAATGACCACGCAAAACATCAGTGGAGTTAAATGGCCGAACACGGGCTATTATTAAACATACACTTTTCTCTATAATAAACATAACGTAACCATACATAACTATCAAGATTAGAGGTCCCTGACGGTGCCACCTTCCCAAATGTATTATGTGTCCGAGGCACCAGATAGCTGAGCTGTGACCCCAGCCGCAAACACCGGCTCGGAGCCTAAACCAGCTGACCTCAGACACCCACCGGTCTTAACCTAATATTCATTGTACCGCACACACTCGAGGACTCCATACCTTAGACGGATCCCCACCGTTTTCCCAATAACCATAAATAGGCCTCCGTTAAGGACCCCAACCACCAATAAAGTAATAAAACAGTACAACGGTAAACCAAATAATAAAAAAGGGGTGGATGGGAGGGATGCTTCTCAGATGATTACCTCTCAGCAAATGTGCCAGGACCTTCCCTTCTGGTCAACTGACCCTCCTGGCCCCTCCCTGTCACACCCTACTCTGAGCCAATAAGGTAACTACCAGTACACACCCCTGTTAACTTTAAAAAGATTAACCCCTGCAAACCAGTTCCCCTTCTCACCCTGTCATGTATGTTCTATACATATTCCGTTCCTCCTCTGCTCCGGGCAAGTCTTGACTAGGGTAGGTAAGAGCTCACCTAAGACTGCCATACCTATAACAGCCCCATTTTGCCGCCCCCTTCTACTTATCAGGAATGACCACACAAAACATCAGTGGAGTTAAATGGCCGAACACGGCCTATTATTTTTATTTTTTATTTCTAAATAGATTTTTATTGACAAATTGTAGATGGTACAAAATCAAAAAGACATAAATATGTACTTTCTTAAGGAACATATTTAACATCATAAGAAATAAAGAATACAGAAAACAGTTTGCTAAGTGGTAGTTGCACGGTAAATGTAGTAGAGCCAGTATTGTAATGCTCGTAGTGGAGAACCAAGGTAGTAATTGGTAGTAGAGGTCATATAAATCCATGTAGATTGTGTGAGGTTAGAGGGGGAGCCACCCCGCCCGAGTACCCCAAAAGGGAACATACTGTGCTCGCGCAGAGAAGCTCCACCCCCCCTTCGTATGGCGACCTCTGGGCAATATCAACAATAGAAAACAGTAAATTCGTCTAAATCAAAGGTTGAACGTTTCAACAAGACCGGGATCCAACCCAGTCCATCCACTGTTGCCACATCTGTATATTTTTTATCTTGCCACCCCGTCTTAGTGCTAGGGTCATTTCGTGCGTAAAGTGTAGATGTGTAGTTCGAACAACATCGGCTATTGTAGGGGGTTCTGGGTCCTTCCATTTCCTAGAAATACTGAGACGTGCTGCTAAGAGTATGTGTATTATGATATGTCTCATTGGGTTGTGGAACTTTTCTATATCCAGGGATAGTAGGGCTAGGGATGTTTTTTCTTCTATTGTTAGTTTTGTGACGTCAGATAGTAATTGGAAAACAGAATGACAGTAACGTCTAAGTTTGGGGCAATTCCAAAACGTTTGAAATAGGTCACCTTTTTGTCCGCATTGTCTCCAACATATATTGCTCAGTGTAATGTTAAATTTGGACAGTTTATTAGGGGTCAGGTACCAACGGTATGTCAGTTTAAGCGCAAGTTCCCAAAGTGAAGAACAGCGAGTTGCTTTGTAGGTGGAGTGGCAAGCCTTTTCCCATTTGAGAAGTGTGAAGTGTTGGTCTAAGTCTTTTTCCCAACATAGTAGTGCTGTGGAACTAGTGAAGGTTTTTTTTTGGTGTAATAGATTATAGAATAGAGATATACCTTTTCGATGTACTGTAGGGGATCTGAGGAAGATCCAGGCTGTTTGCGGAAGTTTCCATGTCCATGTTTTGCGTGAGGCCAGGCAATGCTGAGTGTGGATATATAAGAATTTATCAGAATGTGGGAGATGATGTGTCTGTTGGAGCGTAGAAAATGGTTTATTTTATCATTATCTATCAGATCAGATATGTATGTAATGACCTTGCTTTTCCAGTTTGCATAAGATGATGACACTATTAGGTGTTGTAGGGTTTCTATGGGAATAGGTATCGTCGATTGAATGGGGTGAGATGTTGAAAGTGTTGAGAATCGGTGCCAGACTTTGATAGTCGCCTCTATGGTCGGTGAGAGGCGGGTGTGGGTTTTCTTTCCCAGTGAGGTGGCAAAAAGCCAAGAGGATAGGTTAGCGCCTGGTACCATAGAGGCCTCTATTCTTCCCCGCAACGTAGTTGGGGGGGGGGGGGGAGAGCAGAAACCATTCTTTCGATTGAGTGAGGATAGATGCCATGTAATAGTCCTGAAAGTCAACATATCCTGTTCCCCCTGCTAAACGGTGTTTAATTAACTGAGAATGACCGCATCTGGCTTTTTTACCTTGCCAAAAAAATTTGGATAGAGACGTTTGTAGTGATTTGAAGTAATTAAGGGGTAGAGGGATTGTTAAGGTTCTGAATAAGTATAGTATTTGGGGGAGATGGAACATTTTGAACGATGCCAGGCGACCCATCCAAGAGAACTCAAAGGACGCCAGCCTGGTAAGGTCAACTTGTAGTTTGGTTCAGATCAGCAAGTAATTAGTTGGAAACAATGCTTTGGTTGATTTAGTCAGCTGGATGCCCAGGTATGTTATACATGGGCAGAAAATAGCATATGGGAATTGTAGTTTGAGTCGTTCACTAGTGGGTACTTCCAGGCCCAGGTCGAGTACATACGATTTAGTCTCATTGACTTTGTAGTAAGAAACTTCACTGAACCAGGCTAGCGTCCTCTGGACCTCAGGAAGAGAATGGTCAGGGTCAGTGATCATGAGGATCACGTCATCTGCGAACAAACTGATTTTATGTTCCAAGCCAGCAAGGGATATACCAGATATTTTGTTGTTAGTTCTTATTTTTTCTGCTAGGGGTTCCATGACAAGATTGAAAATGATGGGCAACCTTGGGCAACCTTGTCTTGTGCCATTAGAGATCCGGGAAGGGTGAGGAAAGGGTATCTGCTGAAAATACTCGGGCTGAAGGATTGGAATACAAGGCCATTATGGCATCGTGTATTGTTCCCATGAGACCAAACTTATTTAGGACTGCTGATATGTATCCCCAATGAACCCTATCAAATGCCTTTTCGGCATCTAGGGATAGTAGGAGTGCAGGGAGTTTTGTGGTTTCTACGTGGTGTATAATATTAATCATTCTCCTAGTGGCGTCCGAAGCTTGGCGGCCTTTAGTGAATCCTGATTGGTCTACTGATATGAGGGAATGGAGTATGTCTTCTAGTCTATTGGCTATAAGTTTTGCATATATTTTCAGATCGAGGTTAAGTAACGAGATTGGCCCGAAGTTTTTTGGAGATGTGGGTTCTTTGCCTGGTTTATGCAAGGTCCCCACCATGGCATTAAGCATCTCAAAAGGGAAAGAGGTAGAATTGGATGCTAGGTTAAATGTTTGGCACATTCTAGGGGCTAAGATGTGTTTGAATTGCTTGTAGTATTCCTCAGAGAAGCCGTCAGGGCCAGGGGATTTGGAGTTGGGTAGTTTGTCTATTACCAATAGTATTTCATTGATCGTTAAAGGAGCATTCAATTCTGAAAGTTGTTGGTGGGTTACGGACGGGAGATTCAGATCATCTAGGAATGATTGGATCACTGCAGGGGAGGGTTGAATGGTGGTTGAGTCATTCTTGAGGTTGTATAAATCCTCATAGTACGCACTAAAGGCGTTCGCTATTGCTTGTGGTTTAAGTCATTTTTCGTTCGTGTGAGGGTGATGTAGTTATGGGATTTTCGTTTTTGTTCTGTGGCCTTTGATTCGTAGGGACATTGCCTTGCCTGCTTTGTTCCTTGTAGTGTATGAGGTGGCTTTGAGTGTTCTATAAGCCTTTGCATATTTTTCAAGGAGAAGGGCCCTTAATTTGTGGCGTAGAGTAAATATTTTAGACTGTAGGGACAGGGAGGGATTGATTTTATTTTGGGATTCAGTGGTGGCTATATCAGCCGTGAGTTCATCTAGTTGTTGGGTTCTTTTCTTTTTAGCTCTGGCCCCCATTTGAAGGAATACCCCTCGTATGACTGCCTTGTGGGCGTTCCACACCACCAGCGGGTCAGAAACAGATGTCTGATTGAGAGAAAAGTATTCTTTCAAGCATTGCTTAGTAGGTGTGGAATAACACGGAGTGTCGAGGAGATAGTTATTGACCCTCCATATGAAGGAAGTGGAGTGATGAAAGTCCTCAGAGATGGTGAGGCTAATGGGGGCATGATCTGACCAGGTGGTGGTGTGAATAGTAGAATCCGATATATTTTGCAATAACCATCTACCTGCTAGAAATAAATCAATACGTGAGTAGGTGCTGTGACGCGGCGAGAGGAACGTGAAATCTCTTTCTCTCTCATGACAGCACCTCCACACGTCATACAAATCATTGGAAATGATAAATGCATCTAACGGAGAAGTACATCCCTTAGATCCTGCGGTGGAGTCCATTGTGTTATTTGGGACCATATTAAAGTCTCCACATACCAGCAAATGACCCTGTTTGATTTTCCGGGCTGCCCGTAGCGTCTTCTTAAGAAAGGTCATTTGGCCATGGTTCGGGGAGTAGATGGAAACCAGGGTGTAAGGTACATTGTTAATTGTACAGATCAGGAAAATATACCGCCCTTCCGGATCAGTGATACAGTTCTGCAGGTTGAAGAGAACAGTGTTCCTGATAGCAATCAATATTCCACGTTGTTTTTTAGGAAAGGAGGTCTAGCATACGTGAGGAAATTGTCGGTGTTTGGCAATTAGGAGAAGCGTTCAGAGCAAAGTGTGTCTCTTGGACGCAAAGGACATCACAGTTATGGGAAATTTCTGATTTCCATAGGGAGGCACGTTTTGCAGGGTGATTTAGCCCTTTTGCGTTGAGAGAGTATGGTGACCCCCACGGCTATAGGCGGTGTTATGCGGGAGTGGTGCAAGTACTCACAGTTGTGGACAGACGATGAAGTAGAGTTCAGGAATCTGGTTGATGTGGATGAGAAGGCTGGAGTTGGTGCTTTTGCTCATTCTCTTCCTGAGGTCCAGAGGACGCTAGCCTGGTTCAGTGAAGTTTCTTACTACAAAGTCAATGAGACTAAATCGTATGTACTCGACCTGGGCCTGGAAGTACCCACTAGCGAACGACTCAAACTACAATTCCCATATACATGGGTGGAAAATAGCATAATGTACCTGGGCATCTAGCTGACTAAATCAACCAAAGCATTGTTTCCAACTAATTACTTGCCGATCTGAACCAAACTACAAGTTGACCTTACCAGGCTGGCGTCCTTTGAGTTCTCTTGGATGGGTCGCCTGGCAGCGTTCAAAATGTTCCATCTCCCCCAAATACTATACTTATTCAGAACCTTACCAATCCCTCTACCCCTTAATTACTTCAAATCACTACAAACGTCTCTATCCAAATTTATTTGGCAAGGTAAAAAAGCTAGATGCGGTCATTCTCAGTTAATTAAACACCGTTTAGCAGGGGGAACAGGATATGTTGACTTTCAGGACTATTACATGGCATCTATCCTCACTCAATCAAAAGAATGGTTTCTGCTCCCCCCCCCCCCCAACTACGTTGTAGGGAAGGATAGAGGCCTCTGTGGTACCAGCCGCTAACCTATCCTCTTGGCTTTTTGCCATCTCACTGGGAAAGAAATCCCACACCCGCCTCTCACCGACCATAGAGGCGACTATCAAAGTCTGGCACCGATTCTCAACACTTTCAACATCTCACCCCATTTAATCGACGATACCTATCCTCATAGAAACCCTACAACACCTAATAGTGTCATCATCTTATGCAAATTGGAAAAGCAAGGGCATTACATACATATCTGATCTGATAGATAATGATAAAATTAAACCATTTTCTACGCTCCGACAGACATCATCTCCCACAAGAACAGAGCACCACCGGTCCGCGGTCGCACCAGAAAGAACTGTTCCAAAGCAAGCACCGGACAAAAAAGGGGGCCATTACCCCGAAACAGCTGCACTAACAGGCCCTTGCCACCCTGGTCCGTCTTGGATCGCCGAATCCAAATCCTGACTGAGGAAGGGGAACAAACACTGTCCCCCACCATCAAACCCCCAGCTACCCGCTTCAAGGGCTGACCAGCTCGCTAATGCGAAGAGCCTCGAAAAAGGCCACCAAAAAATGCCGCCCTAAACAATGTTAGTTCATAGGAGGACGAGCAAACCATGCGCAACTGACCCAAAATAGCACCTAGAACAGAAAAAGACACAGGGCGCCGTAAATCGATCACTCGTCGACCCCTGCGATACCCTTTCATGGCCTGCTTGACTGCAAATGCCTTAGTACAATCCTGTACCCCCAGCAATTTGAAACAAAAAGCCAGGCCGGGCAATTTTCTATCTACCGCAGAAGCCATACACCCCTCCCAAAATTGCGACAACAAAGTAACGTCTACTCCCCCATCGCCTACCTCCTCCAACAAAGAAATCAATTCCTTCCAGGCCCTCGCGTAAACCTCCCAGGTCATCGCACTCAACAAATCCCGAATCAATCCAGCGGTGACTCCAAAGCAATCTTCCAAAGCCGCCGGGGACAAAGCATCCCATGCCGCTCCGCTTCCGGTGCCAACATGCGAAACTGGTGCCACTGAAATCGAGATAAAGCATTTGCCACTTTGTTGCTAACACCCAGAATATGCACAGCATAAATTAAAGCATTTAGGCAAAGACAAAGCAAAACCAAATGACGCAAAAGGCTCACCACTGGTGGAGAAGATGCAGATGTAGAATTAATCGCTGACACCACTCCCATATTGTCACAGTGAAAACAAACCTTTTTATAGCGAAAAGCCTCTCCCCATATCTCAACCGCCAGGACAATTGGAAACAGCTCCAACAGTACCAGGTTTTTGAGAAAGCCCGCCGAATGCCACTCCTCTGGCCACCATTCTGCGCTCCATTGTCCCTGGAAAAACGCTCCATAGCCAGCTGAGCCCGCCGCATCGGTAAACAAAACCAAGTCTGCATTGCTCACAGGACCACCCAGGGAGCGTCCATTATAGGACTCAAAAAAGAGATCCCAAATTTTAAGGTCAGCCCGGAGCTCTCCGGTCAACCGGATATAGTGCCACGGCGCACTAAAACCTTCAGTCGCTGCTGCCAGCCGATGGCTGAAAATCCTGCCCATCGGAATAATCCGACAAGCAAAATTCAGTTTACCCAGTAAAGACTGCAGTTCCCGCAACTGCAACTTCCGTCGACCATAGGCATCCCTGACATCCTTCCTCAGCGCCACTAATTTATCAAACGGCAGCTGGCATTCCATAGCCACCGAATCAATCGTAATGCCAAGAAAAACCAGTTCCGTCGTGGGACCCTCCGTCTTGTCTGGGGCAACGGAATGCCAAAATGTTCCGATATGTACTGCAAGGTCCCCAAAAGAATCGAACAAATCCAAAAATCCGATGGCCCAATGCAAAGATAATGGATGACTGAGTTCACACCCGACACATCCTGCACCACCCATTCAACAAAGGAGCTGAAAGTCTCGAACAGGGCACTTTAAATTTAACAACCCATTGGCAAACAACGATCGAAAAAATACGCGCCCTGCCAGTGACAACCCAACAAAGGGATACTGTCAGGATGAACCGGAAGCAGCTTGAAAGCTGCTTCCACATCCGTCTTACCCAATAGCAAACCGCTGCCATAGCGACGCACCCAAGAGATGGCCGCATCAAACAATGTATAGGTAACCGCGCAGGCAAGCGGATCAATACCATCGTTGACAGAAGCTCCCCTAGGATAAGACAAATGATGGATGAGTCTAAATTTGCCGGGATCCTTCTTGGAGACCACCCCCAATGGCGAGACAACCAAACCCGGAAATGGCGGAGACAAAAAGGGGCCGCTCATCCATCCTAGAGCCACGTCCTTTCTCCGATTCCACTCCCGGGTGAAGAAAAGCCGAACGTAAGTTCTTCGCCAACGGTGGAACAGCCTTCAATCTGCATGGAATGTGAAAACCCCCTAAAACCCAACTCCAGGAGGCGAGCCGCCTCCCGATCCGGGTACCTATTTAGAAAGGGAACCATCCTTTCCACCTTCACCGGAGTTGTCCCCCTTTCCAGAGGCATCCCCGGTGCATCCCTTACCCTGCTTAAAACAACGGGAGAGCGAATAGTTGCCCCCACATCCGGAGCATTCGTGTTTAAAACAACAGGAGCCGCCGAAGCGGCAGGAACTATCAATAAACCGCCAGCACAACCCATTCTTCCTATCGGAGCGGCGCACCTGAGGTGGAGGTCCCGCCAGCCCCTCCTGGAAAAAACAAAGTACCCGCCCTGGCACAAGTCATCAACTTCATCCAGAGGCTGATATCCTTGTGGTCCCAACGAATAGAGGACCTGATGGCTTTCCGCTGGCAAAACTGCTCATCATAACGGAGCCATGCCGTACCACCATATACCCTGTGGGCCTCCCCAATCGCATCCAAATAACAAAAAAGCTCCAAACAATTTTCAGGCACCTTTTTACCAATTACGCTGGCCAATATGGCAAACGCTTGCAACCAAGTGGCAAACGTACGCGGAATAAGGCTATATCTCCGCCGCTCCTCCTTGTCCTTCTTGCTTTTCGTAAATTACATTTTTCTAAGGGAAGAAGGGAAAATATTTCCACATGTTCCCCTTTCCAGATTTTTTCCCGCATTTCCTGTTTAAGATGTGCGCCGAACGGTCTCTCGAAGCACACGTACACCTCACACTTCTCTGAATCCGCCAGCCTCACCCTATCCGCCATCTTATCCGCGTCCTTCTCCTTCCCTGCCACCGATACTGGGCCCAGCTTGGCACCCTCCGTCTGCGGTGCCAGCCGCCGACCCAACGTGCACTACTGGCGGGGGTGATGGCCCCTGTGCCGCAACCCCCCGCCCACCTGACAGGTCCCAAGTCGTCACTGGAGCCCCATCCCTCGCCGGGCCCTCTAGCCTGCCCAGTAATTCCCGCAAACACCTCACTCTCGCTCCCCATGGAGCTCACTTACCCCCTGACCCCTGCTCTCTGACCCCTGACCCCGTCAGAACAGCAGAAGAAAGCAAAGACACAGCATTAATAGATGACCTACCAGGCTGCACAGGGCCTAGGGCCCCCCCAGCCGCAGATCCAGATTCCCTGGACGCAGCACAGCTCTCCTCTTCCAGCTCTCCCTCCTCATCACTGCTCACTTATCCTTCCGATTGCCGAGCTTCAGGGCTGTGACCTCCTCCACTCACGCCAGTCCCTCTGCTTCTCTCCTGCCCCACAGCAGGCGGTCCCTGCTGTGACATCTGGCCATGGCTCCGAGGCATCCCCCCAGCCGCTCGCCGCCGCTCCAGCCACTCTCCTGGGACCCAGCCGGGACCCAGAGGTAATTGCAGCCAACTTCCTGGCACCACGGGCAGATGTGCCCGCCCTCCCCCATCCGCAAATCCTGTCCACGTGGGGGGCCGCCGGCCACACCAGGAGACTGCAGGTGTATCTCTCCCCCGCTGGGCCATCCCACCGACCGGCACATCGCCAGTGGAGGCAGCCACATGGTCCCGAATCTGGACGATGGAGGAGGTGACGGTGGCCATGCGGCGATAAGTGTCACCCCCCCCTTGGGCTCCACCTGAGATGGGGATTCCTTCCAGGACCGATCTCTGCAGAAACAGCCGTGCGCTTAGCAGGGGGGCCTTTAGGGTCCGCTAGTGGGCTCCCTAGCCGTTGCTGAGCCCTGGGGGTCCGCCCTGGGCTAAAGCGCTCCAGAGGCCGAGCCTCCGAGCACGTGGTGCCGAAGGCCCCGCTTACGGGGGGCTCTGGGGGACCCCCTGAAGAGCTGCAGTAATCTGGCTCTGTACCCAGGACGAGTGATGAATATCTGCTGCTGCCTTCAGTTGAGCCATCAGATTCTCCAAATCGCTCATTGTTGTGCTCTGTTGCAAGAACCAGGACAACAGATGCTTCTCCGATGACTACCTCTCATCAAATGTGCCGGGACCTTCCCTTCTGGACAACTGACCCTCCTGGCCCCTCCCCGTCACACCCTACTCTGAGACAATAAGGTAACTACCATTACACACCCCTGTTAACTTTAAAAAGATTAACCCCTGCAAACCGGTTCCCCTTCTCACCCTGTCATGTATGCCCTATACATTTTCCGTTCCTCCTCTGCTCCGGGCATGTCTTGTATGTGGAAAACGTGCCATCAAAGGAAACTAGATAGTGTGATATCATTTCAAATATTTTTATTATTAAACAATAGTCCCTTTAATAGGGTACTCACATTTCGTGGGTGCTTCAGTGCACCACTCTTTAAAAGCCAAAAACGCTGTGACCACTGAAAAAGTGTTTCCTTTCCGTGCTGAGACCGATCAACTGTCTCCTGCACCGTCCTGTCCCCTGTTTTCAAAAGGCACAAAATTCATGTCATAGTTATATAGTAGTTACATAAAGGGATGAGCCGAACACCCCCCCGCTCGGTTCGCACCAGAACCTGCGAACGGACCGAAAGTTTGCGCGAACTTTAGAACCCTATTAAGTACAATGGACTCGAACGTTCAAAATCAAAAGTGCTAATTATCAAAGCTAATATGCAAGTTATTGTCCTAAAAAGGGTTTGGGGACCCGGGTCCTGTCCCAGGGGACATGTATCAATGCAAAAAAAGTTTTAAAAACTGCATTTTTTTCGGGAGCAGTGATTTTAATGATGCTTAAAGTGAAAAAAAGTGAAATATTCCTTTAAATATCGTACCTAGGGGGTGTCTAAAGTATGCCTGTGAAGTGGCACGTGTTTCCCGTGTTTAGAACTGTCCCTGCACAAAATGACATTTCTAAAGGAAAAAAGGTAATTTAAAACTGCTTGCGGCTTTAATGTAATGTCTGGTCCCGGGAATATGGATGAAAATCATTGAGAAAAATGGCATGGGTACCCTCCCCCCCCCCAGCACACTACCAGCCCCTTTGGGTGTTGTATGGATATTAAGGGGAACCCGGCACCCAAATTTAAAAAAAGGCCCTATATACTCTGAACAGCAGTATACAGACGGTGCATACAAGACAGGGACTGTAGGTTTGTTCTTAAGTAAAATCTGTTTGTAATTTGGAACAGGTAAATTTTTTAAGTGTAGCTCCAGCCAAAAAATCAATTTTTAAGCTTTTGGAAAACACAGGGAAGGGTTATCACCCCTGTAACATTTGTTTTGCTGTCTGTGCAAAACATTTCACCTCACTTTCCGTCCCAATGACAAATGTTTTTTTATTTTTTATTTTTTATTATTGAAACAAGGATTGGTGATAAAGCATCAGTGGAGAGGAGACACTTTTTTCCCATATTAACTCTTACAGGAGAGAATTTCCCTTCCTAGGGGTAGATTTCCTCTCACTTCCTGTTGTCTCCTTCCGTTTGCAAGTAGGAGTCGTTTGTAAGTTGGATGTCTGAAAGTAGGGGCCTGCCGTATATACTCTGCAGAAATTTGCCCCTTAGGTGTTGGTGTTGCCACAACACTGTAAGCCCTCACAGTTACTCTTGGTGGGCGCTGGAACGCCCTGCTGTGAACTATAATATCAAGAATTGTAATTACATGCCATTGTTGAACAGTGGTAGGAAAAATTGGGCCTTTGGTGGTGGTGCTGGTGCCACAACACTGTAAGTCCTCACAGTTACTCTTGGTGGGCGCAGGAATGGGCCCAGCTGTGAAACATTAGATCAAGAATTGCAATTACATGCCCCTGTTGAACAGGGGCAGAAAAATTGGGCCTTTTGGTGGTGGTGGTGGTGTTGTAACAACACTGTAAGCCCTCACAGTTACTCTTGGTGGGCGCAGGAATGGGCCCTGCTGTGAATTATTAGATCAAGAATTGTAATTACATGCCACTGTTAAACAGGGGCATAAAAATTGGGCCTTAGGCACTGGTGCCACAACACTGCAACCCCTCATAGATACTGTACTTGGAGCGCAGCAATGAGCCCTGCTGCAAAGTATTGCATCAAAAATTTTAATTACACGCCCCTGTTAAACAGGGGCAGAAAAATTGGGCCTTAGCCACTGGTGGCGGTGCCCAGAACCAAAAATGTTCTTACAAGCTATCAGCATGATCATTGAGGAGGAAGAGGATAGTCACTCAGCATAACAGGAAAGTCACTCAGCATCAGCATAGGCAGTCTTGAAGGATCTGACATTTCAAAAAAATTATTTGGTTACATCAGCATCAGGTGCTTGGTAGCTGGTGATTATCCAAGACTGATTCTTTTTTATGAAGGTCAGTCGATCGACCGAGTCGGTGGACAGGCGCACCCTGTGATCGGTTACAAAGCCTCCAGCAGCACTGAATGTGCGTTTCGAAAGAACGCTGGATGCAGGACAGGCCAGTAGCTCAATTGCATACTGTGCAAGCTCTGGCCAGTGATCCATTCTCAAGACCCAGTGATCCAGAGGATTTTCGGTGGGAAAGGTGTGCAAGTCTGATCTTTCCCCTAGGTATTCCTGCACCATGTAAACCAGACGCTGGCGATGGTTGCTGGAACTGATCATACCTTGGGGCTGCGTACTAAAAAATTGTCTGAACACATCGGTCAGATGGCCACCTTCTCCACTGCTCCTTCTTTGACTGACCGAAGCCTCAGCAACACGTTGTCCAGGACCAGGAATTTGTAACCTCCCAGTCTCTGGGAACGCGTTGCACAGACCTTTCTGCAAGAACTCCCGAAGATGCTTCATCCTCTGCTCCCTCTGCGACAGCAAGATAAGGTCCGCAACCTTAGCCTTGTAACATGGATCAAGAAGGGTTGCCAGCCAGTAATGATCCCTCTCCTTGATCGCACGAATACGAGGATCCCTCCACAGGCTTTGCAGGATCAGGGAGGCCATGCAGTGTAGGTTTGCTGAGGCATTTGGTCTGGAGTTCTCTGGGTCACTCAGTATGACATGATCTGCAGCCACCTCCTCCCAGCCACGTACAAGTCCATGGGTGTCTTGGGACTGTAATTGATCCCTTGAAGACTGCTGCTGATGCTGAGGGCTAGGTTCCACTTCCATTCTGACACAAACCTCCTCCTCCTCCTCCTACTCCTCCTTTTCCTGTGTGATAGCCGGGCCAGCAGGAACACTGTCTGGATAAAGGGGGCCTTGAGAGGTAATGAAGTCCTCCTCTTCCTGCCCCTGTTCTGCCTCAAGTGCCCTGTCCATTATTCCAAGCAGCGTGTGCTCCAACGGGTGGACAAGAGGGACAGTGTCACTGATGCATGCACTGTCACTGCTTACCATCCTTGTGGCCTCCTCAAATGGTGCCAGGACAGTGCATGCATCCCTGATCATGGCCCACTGGTGTGGGGAAAAAAATCCAAGCTCCCCTGACCCTGTCCTGATGCCATATTGCAACAGATACTCATTGATGGCCCTCTGCTGCGTGTGCAGCCGCTGCAGCATGGCCAAAGTAGAGTTCCACCTGGTGGGCATGTCACAGATTAGGCGGTTCTTGGGCAGGTTGGATTCCCTTTGCAGGTCAGCCAGCCGAGCACTGGCATTATATGACCGTCGGAAATGCCCACATAGTTTCCTGGCCTGCTTCAGGACCTCCTGTAAGCCCGGGTACCTGCCCAAGAACCGCTGCACTACCAAGTTAAGGACGTGAGCCAAACAGGGCACATGGGTCAGTTGTCCCTGTCGGAGGGCGGGGAGGAAGTTGGTGCTATTGTCGCAAACAACCTTTCCTGGCTTAAGCTGGCGTGGCGCAACCACCTATGAGCCTGCCCCTGTGGAGCTGACAGAATCTCTGCCCCAGTGTGGCTCCTGTCCCCCAATCACACCAGCTCAAGCACCGCATGGCATCTTTTTGCCTGTGTACTTGCGTAGCCCATTGAATGCCTACGGAGCACCGCTGGTTCCGAGGACAAAGCACAGGTAGAGGCCATGGAGGAAGAAGAGGAGGGGGTGGAGGGGAGAGGTGTGTCAGAATCACCAGTAGTAACATTTTGTAGGCTTGATGGTGGAACAACCTCCAACACTACTGCACCTTGTCCTGCATCCTTCCCAGCTGCCAGCAGAGTCACCCAATGCGCCGTGAAAGATAGGTAAAATCCTTTTCCATGCCTGCTGGACCATGAGTCAGCGGTAATATGCACCTTACCGCTGGCCGCCCTGTCCAGCGAGGCCAAGACATTGCCTTCCACATGCCGGTAGAGAGCCGGAATCGCCTTCCGTGAGAAAAAGTGGCGTTTGGGAACCTGCCACTGAGGAACTGCACATTCCACAAACTCACGGAAGGGGGCAGAGTCTACCAACTGAAAAGGCAGCAGTTGAAGTGCTAGCAATGTAGCCAAGCTAGCATTCAACCGCTGGGCATGTGGATGGCTGGGAGCGAACTTATTTCGGCGGTGCAGCAGCTGGGGCAGGGAAGTTTGCCTGGTACAATCTGACGTCGGTGTACCAATAGCAGATTGCCTGCAAGTACTTGGCTGTGACACACCTAATTCTACACCTTCATTCCTCTCAGTGCAGGTTTCAGAGAGGACTGAAGGTATAGTGGGGTTGGAGAGCTGATGAGGAGCAAGGAGAGGTCCGCTTTGTTCTTTGGTGTGGGTCTTTTGGGTAGGCTTGCCAACGAACTGCATGGCATGTCGACATATGTCTGGTAAAGCACGTGGTGCCCAAGCAGCTGATGTTTTGGCCACGCGAGATATGCCTAAGACATATGTTGCAAATGGCAATGGTGCGATCTGCTGCACACGTCTGAAAAAAGGCCCACACCAAAGAACTTTTGGAATAACACACAGAGACAGCAGCACCCTGCACATGCTGGGCTCTGCGGTGTGATGCAATCGGTGTGCTGCCCTTAAGCTGGCCCCTGGAGGGCATCCTGCCTCATTGGAGATGTGCCTCCTCCTCCTCCTCCTCTCTCCTATCAGGCACCCACGTGGAGTCAGTTCATCATCCCCTCCCTCCTCATCACTGGAGCAAATCTGGCAGTATGCTGCAGCTGGGGGAACATGACTGCCAGATAGCTGTCCTTGTTGGGCACCCCCTCTCTCTGGGCTGACGTTACTACCCGCTCTCTTTGGGCTCACGTTACTGCCTTCCTCTAGCTGGGTTCCATCATCGGAGCCTTCAAAACACTGGGCATCCTCCTGGAGCATGTACCCAACACTGTGGTCAAACACAGGAGGACATGGTGGGGCTAGGGAAGGAGTGACTGATGCGATTGAGCCGAGGGAATAGGCCTCTTTGGCAGCTGCTTTACCAGACAAAGTACCCTGAGCCTGGGTGAGAGAGGATGAGAAGGATGAGGACGGCTTGGTCATCCACTCTACCAAGTCTTGGGCATTTTGCGGCTCAACATGGCCAGCTGCCGAAAAGAAGGACAAGCGTGTCCCACGGCCACGTGCTGATGAGGATGCACCGTGTCCACGACCAGCACTGATGCCTCTAGACACAGAGCCTGCTTGCCCTCTTTTATTGCCTCGTGACTGTCTGCCTCTCCTTGTTTGCCTTCCAGACATACTAATGGCCTGCAGTGAGATATAGCTGCACAAAGATGGGATGTATATATAAATATATATATATATATATATATATATATATATATACTGATCATAATGCAGCTATCAGAATCAACTGCCTGCTGTGGTATTAGTATGAGAAAAGCAACAATTGTCTTCAGTTAGTTTTAGGTAAACACTGTGCAGAGGACACAGTACACTAACTGAAAATACTTGCAGCTCTCTGTCTGTTGTTTTATTATGAGAACAGCACAAATTGTATTCAGGTTCCTTTAAGTGAACGCTGTGCAAAGGACAGAAGTACTGCAGTACACTAAATTAAATTAATGCAGCTCCCTGCCTGTGGTTTTGTTATGAGAACACCACTAATTGTATTCAGGTAAGCTTTAGGTAAGGGATATGCAATTAGCGGACCTCCAGCTGTTGCAAAACTACAAGTCCCATCATGCCTCTGGGTGTCATGCTTGTGGCTGTCAGAGTCTTGCTATGCCTCATGGGACTTGTAGTTCTGCCACAGCTGGAGGTCCGCTAATTGCATATCCCTGCTTTAGGTGAACGCTATGCAAAGCACACACTACACTAAGTGCTGCTAGCACAATCACCTGCCTGCCTGTCACAGTATAGAGAATAACAGGAACGGATCTAGCTAAACTGAATACAGTGTATAAATATATATACAACACCTAGGATGCATATATATCCGCTACACACTAACTGCAGCTAACTGACTCGCCTGCCAGCTCTATCTAACTCAATATAAATGACACTGTCTCTCTCTCTCTCTGTAAGCTCTCTCTTTAACCAACACCGCAACACACTACACAAGGCCGCCACGGAGGCGTGGGTGGGGTGTGTACTAAACTCCCTGCGACATAATTGGCCAAAGCCACCCTGGCTTTGGCCAATTATGGCTCTCAGTTTTTTGCACGCTGCGATTGGCCAAAGCATGCGGGTCATAGTGCATGCTTGGCCAATCATCAGCCAGCAATTCACTGCGATACCGCAGTGAATTATGGGCCGTGACGCGCCACTCGAAATTTGGCACGAACGGCCCATAATGTTCGCAATTCGGCTAACAAACGAACAGGCGATGTTCGAGTCGAACATGGGTTTGACTCGAACTCGAAGCTCATCCCTAGTTACATAGTAGGTGAGGTTGAAAAAAGACACAAGTCCATCAAGTCCAACCTATGTGTGTGATTTTATGTCAGTATTACATTGTTTATCCCTGTATGTTGTGGTCGTTCAGGTGCTTATCTAATATTTGTTTTTAAATGATCGATGCTCCCCGCTGAAACCACTGCCTGTAGAAGAGAATTCCACATCCTTACCGCTCTTACAGTAAAGAACCCTCTACACAGTGTAAGATTGGGGGTTGTTAGCTCTCGTGGTAGATGCGTTTTTCCAGTGATTCCAGCCAGTCAGGAACAATTTTTAAGGGCATGGTAGCCCACTTTTATTTAAAAGCACAAAAAGTTCACAAATATATCAGTAGCCCTCACAGGGGGTTTCACCATTACTGTATCTTGCATTCTCAACAGTTTAGCCTCCTGGCTTTCATTCTAGCGATCTGGCTGTCTCAGGCCTTTAGCCTAGGCCTAAAGTCTGCTCCTCTGAGCAAAGAGAATTTCCTGTAGATAAGCTCGCTCCTCGCTTACTACTGGTCAGCGCTTTGCTGCTCAAACATCAATAACATCTGCCTCTTGCAGACACACACACTTTGGCTGCACCCATGCAACATAGATAGCCTCTGACTCCTCTCAGAGGGATGGGAGTCCACCTGACTTCCATGCACAGACTTCCTGTCGGTTGGGTGGAGCCCTGAGCCATAATCAGGTCAGAACTAAATAGCCCAACACACAGCTGTTTAATTAACGTGTCTTTCTCTACAAAATCTGGCGTAAACCAACACTCTTTAAGGTCGCACAGGGTCCCACCGCCACAACAGTTTAAGGTTAAACCGCTTTTCTTCAAATTTTTGTGAATGGCCCCTTGTCTTATTAAATTCCCTTTCGTGGAAAAGTTTTATCCCTATTGTGGGGTCACCAGTATAGTATTTGTACATTCAAATCATATCCACTCTCAAGCGTCTCTTCTCCAGAGAGAATAAGTTCAGTGATTGTAACCTTTCCTCATAACTAATGTCCTCCAGTCACTTTATAGCATTTTGCTTTTAGGCCAAACAGTTCAATTTTGGTTTCATCTGACCAGAGAACCTTCTTCCACATGTTTGCTGTGTCCCCCGCATGGCTTCTCGCAAACTGCAAACTGGACTTCTGATGGCTTTCTTTCAACAATGCCTTTCTTCTTGCCACGCTTACATACAGGCCAGATTTGTTGAGTGCATGACTAATAATTGTCAGATTCTGCCACTTGAGTTACCATGGGCCTCTTGGCTGCTTCTCTGATTAATGCTCTCCTTGCCCAGCATGTCAGTTTAGGTAGACGGCCATGTCTTGGTAGGTTTGCAGATGTGCCATACTCTTTCCATTTTCAGATGATGGATTGAACAGTTCTCTGTAAAATGTTCAAAGCTTGGGATATTTTTTTATAGCCTAACCCTGCTTTAAACCTCTCCACAACTTTGCGGGGCAACAGGGGTTTTGGCAATTTATTTTTCAAAATTTAAATATATTTTATTATGATTTTATTTATTTTTTTACTTTTTTATTTATTTAAAAAAAAATACGTGATTTCTCTCACAAGGGGTTAATAAATCCCTATGTGATAGCACTGGGCAGATGACAGGTACTCTTTATGGAGACATTAGTGTCTAATAGACCCCAATGTCTCCCCTGCCCTTCACACCATCTAACTAAGCACAGATCTGCTTGGTTTGATGTGTCTCCTGGCTGCCCTGGCCAGACAAGTGTGCATATGAAACCAGAAGTGACATTGCTTCCGGTTTCATTGTTTGCATGTGAGATCTAAGCATGGAATTGCCTCGGTCTAACTGCAATCTCTCTCCCCCAACTGGCAGATGTGTTCCCTACTGAAGCCATCTGCTTGTGTTTAATGGTTTACTCTTTGGGCGTACATAGTATGCCCAAAGAGCTGAACTGGTTAACAAACTAAGCTTGTATATGTCACTGCATCCCAATCTTTGACCTGACATACATTAATACCGATGGGGTCCCCCAAGGTTCTGTCCTTGGACCTCTACTATTCTCGATCTACACGTCCTCCCTGGGTCAGCTGATAGCCTCCCATGGTTTCCACTACCATTTATATGTCAACTACACCCACATCTATCTCTCTACCCCTCAGCTCATCCCATCAGTCTCCTCACACATCACTGATTTACTAACAGACATATCAGCCTGGATGTCACACCACTTCCTCAAACTGAATTTATCTAAAACCAAGCTAATAATATTTCCTCCCCCACATGCCCCTTCCCCTGACTTCTCTGTCAAGATCAATGTCACATCTATCAGTCTGTTCCCACATGCCGGGGTGCTAGGGGTAACTCTAGACTTTGAACTGTCCTTTCAGGCCCACATTCAATCCCTATCCAAATCATGCCGCCTTAGCCTCTGCAACATCTCTATGCCCCTTTTTAACTAATGACACCACAAAGCTTCTAATTCACTCACTGGTTATCTCTAGCCTCGACTATGGCAACTCCCTCCTCATTGGATTACCTTTACATAGACTTTCTCCCCTTCAGTCCATAAAGAATGCTGCTGCAAGACCCATCCACCTTACCATCCATTCAGTGTCCTCTACCCCTCTCTGCCAATCCCTCCACCGGCTTCCACTCACCCAACAAATAAAATTCAAAGTACATAAAATTCTAATTCAAATTTAATAATTTACCAAGCCATCCACAACTCTGCCCCCAGCTACATCACTAACCTTGTATCAAAATACCAACCAAGCCGCTCTCTTTGGTCCTCCCAAGACCTCATGCTCACTATCTTCCTTGCTCGACTCCAAGATTTCTCCAGAGCTTCTTCCATCCTTTGGAACCCTCTACCCCAATCTGTCAGACTGTCCCCTAATCTATCCATCTTTAGACAATCCCTGAAAACCCTTCTCTTTAATGACTTCAATAAAGGGCATTTAAACACCTTCCTGCCCAGACCAGCTTTCAGCGCTATCACATTTTGAATGACAATTGCGCAGTCATGCCATGCTGTACCCAAATGCAATTTTTATAATTTTTTTCCCCCACAAATAGAGCTTTCTTTTGGTGGTATTTGATCACCACTTTTTGTGCTACAAATAAAAAAGACCAACATTTTTTTTCTTTGTTTCGGTTACAAAACTGTAAATAAGTACGTTTTCTCCTTCACTGACGGGCACTGATGAAGCTGCATTGACGGGCACTCATGAGGCAGTGCTGATTGGCACTGATGAGGTGGCACTGATAAAGTGACACTGTTGATATAGACGACACTGATAAGCAGCACTTATGAGCACTGATAGGTTGCACTGATATACAACACTGATGGGCACTTATAGGTGGCACTGATGGGCATGCATAGGTGGCAATGATGGGCACTGATGGACACTCATAGGCAGCACTGATGGGCACTGTTGCACTGATAGGTGACACTAATGGGCACTCATAGGTGGCACTGATGGGCACTCATAGGTGGCACTGATGGGTGGCACTGGGTGGCACTTATATGTGGCTCTGATGGGCACTGATAGGCACTGGTGGGCACTGATGGGCTGCACTGATAGATGACACTGATAGGCAGCACTGATCAGGAGGCACTGGCAGGCATCACTGATGAACACAGAGTGCCATCCCTAATGGGCACTGATTGGCATCCCTGGAGGGCTCTAGTAGGCTTACCTGGTGGTCATGGGTGGGTATCCCTGGTGGTCATTGGTGGGCATCCCTGTGGTCCTGGGTGGGCATCCTCAATAAGTCTGAACTGATAATCAATGTGCCGATTATCAGCGCAGACCCCCCTGTGATTGGATCTTTACCTCGATCTGAGACACAGTGTGCCAGACTGACACACCACACCCCTGGATGCTGCACTATCCTGCTTCTAACTAATACTCTGTTTTATTTTCTCCACCTTTTGTATTAATTGACCCTCCCTCTTAGATCATAAGCTCTAACGAGCAGGGCCCCTGTGATTCCTCTTGTACCAAATTGTAATGTCTGCCTCTTTGTTAGGCGCTGCGCAAACTGTTGGTGCTATATAAATCCTGTATAATAATAAATAATAATAATTGGTTTGCCCAGCCCTGAGATCTAAGAAAAGATGTATAAAAATAGAAGTTTGTGGGGTATTTTAGGTTTATTTGCTATTATTACTCCTCCAAGTGTCATAACAAAGCATAGCATAGCTTGTTTTTTTTTTTTTTTTGCTTAATAGGTATTTCTGTTGTGACACCATATACATAAGCCTGCGCTGGAAATGAAAGCTTACATGTTAAAAGCATTGCCAAAACTTGAGTACTAAGCAAACAGCAATTGCTTCTGCTTTTCAACAGATTGCCTAACAGGATTATGAGATAAGTTTCCTGATGTTTGCAGAAGAAACCTGTGTTTGCATGCAGTGTTCACATTCTAAGTTCACTGCTAAGTAGCCTTTATATTGGGGTACAAGATAGAACATGTTTTCTGGAAGAGAACACACTGCCTTGCCCAGCTATAATAGTTATATCCAATGAATGAAGAAAGCAGTGAAAATGACCTGATCCCTGGCATGGTATTGCTATTTGCACAAACCAACAATGAATGATGTTCCAAATACATTTAACACAGACAATATCATACAATAATTCCCATTATAAGTCTTCTCATTTTAGTACTATATGTATACAAATATCAATTGCTATATGCAAATTATAGACCTCTATGTAAAGAATGTATTATTGTTGGAAAAAATAACTCAAGGGTACACATTTGAAAATGTATAGAGAGTGAAGAAAAGTAGGATTTTTAAAACAGCTTACCTGTAAAATCCTTTTCTTGGAAGTACATCACGGGACACAGAGACTTAGATAATTACTTAGTGGGTTAGATAGTCATCATCAGGTGATTGGACACTAGCAACCCTAATTACAAGGCAAGTTCCTCCCCTATATAACCCCTCCCATATGGAGAGCACCTCAGTTTTGTAGCAAAGCAATAAGTGTCCCAATGTATAATCCCAAAGAGGGGCGGGAGCTCTGTGTCCCGTGATGTACTCCCAAGAAAAGGATTTTACAGGCAAGCTCTTTTGAAAATTCTATTTTCTTGTTCATACATCACGGGACACCGAGACTTAGATAATTACTAAGTGGGATGTCCCATAGCAATGCCCAAATTGAGGGGAGGGAGACACAGATCAGAAAACACAGACCGCCATCGGACAAGAGGACCTACACTGCTGCCTGCAGTACACTGCGCCCGAAGGCGGCATCCTCACGCCCTCTCACATCCACTTGGTAAAATCTAGTGGAAACAAAAAGTGTAGCGCTAATCAAAAAATGAACAAGAATGCATGATGCACTCAAATGAATATATAAAACAGTGCAATATAAAAAAGACACTCAAATATTAAGTAAGAACAGTGAAAAGTCTTCATATATACAAAATGTCTATATGTGAAATACAAGTAAAAACTTGTGCAACTAAGTGTCCTAAAGTAATTCAAAAAATGAAGGCAATAGTGAAATTCAAAAGAGTGAAGACTTTGAAGGAAAAGTGTTGACGGTGAGAAGATGAAGAGAACCACCACCAATAGGTAAGGAGCTTACCAGATAGTTTGAACCCAGAGGAACATATGTTCAGTGGGTCAAACTGGCTTAGTGTGGTGGAACCACGATGGAACCTGGACAATCTGTATGCTGCAAATGGCCAACCATCAACAGGGAGAGAGAAACCACAGAAGAAAGATGACCTCTTAGCAGATAACCTCATATGCAGTAGTGGTCCGGGAATATCCCAATCAATGTGAGCAGGTAAGTATCATATAATGGAGAAAAGAAACAGCCACATAGTGTAACTCTGTATGTAAATCAAAATTTAATGTAGTGGAAACACTTACATTTAGGTTGATATAAAAGCACTTTGCAAAGAATGTGGCAACAATGGAGTCCTCCTGGGTAAAATTTTGATTTACATACAGAGTTACGCTACGTGGTTTTCTTTTCTCCATTATATGATACTTACCTGCTCACATTGATTGGGATATTCCCGGAGCACTACTGCATATGTGGTTATCTGCTAAGAGGTCATCTTTCTTCTGCGGTTTCTCTCCCTGTTGATGATTGGCCATTTCCAGCACAGCAATTTGCAGCATACAGATTGTCCAGGTTCCATCCTGGTTCCACAACACTAAGCCCGTTTGACCCACTGAACATATGTTCCTCTGGGTTCAAACTATCTGGTAAGCTCCTTACCTATTGGTGGTGGTTCTCTTCATCTTCTCACCGTCAACACTTTTCCTTCAAAGTCTTCACTCACCTTTGAATTTCACCATTGCCTTCATTTTTTGAATTACTTTAGGACACTCAGTTGCACAAGTTTTCACTTGTATTTCGCATATAGACATTTTGTATATATATATATATATATATATATATATATGAGGACTTTTCACTGTTCTTACTTAATATTTGAGTGTATTTTTTATATTGCACTGTTTTATATATTCGTTTGAGTGTGTCATGCATTCTTGTTCATTTTTTGATTAGCGCTACACTTTTTGTTTCCACGCTTTTTACTATTTGCCTATTTGTTGTGTTAGCAGCTCATCCAGAGGGCAGGAATTATTTTGTATGCTACTTTTGGTAAAATCTAGTGAATGTATGGACCAAAGACCAAGTAGCAGCCTTGCAGATCTGAGCCATGGAGGCCTGGTGATGCACTACCCATGAAGCACTAACTGCTCTAGTCAAGTGCATTTTAACCTGAAAAGGAGGAATCTTCTTTTCTAAACCATAGGCCTAAACAATGACTTGTCGAATCCAACTTGAAATAGTGAACTTTGACGCAGCCTGGCCCTTCCTTGGGCCTTCTGGCAGAATAAATAGACAATCAGTCTTTCGTATCTTAGCCGTTGCCTGCAGATAGATTTTTACTGCTCTTACAACATCTAAAGAGTGTAGCTCTGCGGATCTGGAAAAAAGGACGGTAGGACTACATCTTGATTCAGATGGAATCCTGAAACCACTTTAGGTAAAAAAGCTGGGTGAGGACACAACACCACCCCGTCTTCATGAATAATCAAATATGGCTCTTTACATGAAAGAGCTGCCAATTCCGACACCCTCCTTGCTGAGGATATGTCTACAAGAAAAAACTGTTTGTTTGTCAAAAGAACTAACGAAGGATGGTGCAATGGTTCAAAAGATTGTTTCTGTAAAACAGATAAAACCAAATTTAAGTCCCATGGGCACACGGGAGGCTTAACCGGCGTATTCCAGCGCAGCGCTCCCTGGACAAAGGCCCGGATCAGGGAATGAGAGGCAAGCATTTTTTGAAAGAATACCAACAAGGCCAAGATCTGGCCCTTGATAGTGCTCAAGGCCAGCTTAATTTCTATGCCTATCTGAAGAAAGGCAAGAATCCTGCTAATGGCATACTTTCTAGAATGCCACCCCCTGGGTTCACACCAGGAAAGATATGCCTTCCAGATTCTGTAGTAGATGAGCATGGAGGCCGGCTTTTTAGCGTTAACCAGAGTGAATAGGACTGGGCCCGAGAGTCCATGACTCTTCAAAATGTGGGTCTTAACAGCCAAACCGTCAAATTTAGACTTTGTAAGGCAGGATGGAATATTGGACCCTGTGAGAGTAGATCTGAGCATAGCGGAAGAACCCAAGGTTTCTCCTCTGCCATCTTCGAGATCTCCGCATACCAGGATTGCCTGGGCCAAGCCGGGGCTACCAGAATCACTGGCTTTCCTTCTCTCTTGACTCTCCGGAGGAATCGTGGGAGAAGCGGAACTGGAGGGAACACATAAATCAGAGAATACTGATCCCATGGAATTGTTAAGGCATCTGACCCTTGTGCCAGCGGATCTATTGTCCTTGACACAGAGTTGTCCATCTTTGTGTTGAACCTGGAAGCCAACAGATATACATCTGGGTACCCCATTTCTGACATATGGCCTGAAATATGTTGGGGTGTAGAGACCATTCTCCTGGACTCAGCTGCTGGCGGCTTAGAAAATCCGCATGCCAATTTTCTACCCCTGGAATGAAGACCGCAGACAGACAGGGAACATGCCTTTCTGCCCAAGAAAAAATCTGATTCACCTCTTTTTTGGCATCTAGACTCCTGGTGCCCCCTTGGTGATTAATATAAGCCTCTGCTGTGGCATTGTCGGACTATATCCAGACAGGACAACCCTGCAACCTGTAAGTCCAGACCCTGAGGGCCAGAAGAATTGCCCGAATCCCCAGAATGTTGACGGGCAAGAGTTCTTCGGCTCTGGACCATCTTCCCTGGGCAGAAGCTTCTTCCAGAACTGCCCCCTATCCTATAAGGCTGGCGTCTGTGTTTACAATTTTCCAAGTAACCGGAATAAAGGATTTTCCCGTTAGCAGATTCTGGGGCAGCAATCACCAATTGAGTGACAGGTCTATCGGAGGGTCCAAGGCTTGAACTCTTCTGTCCCAGGCAGACAGGATGCTGTTCTGCAAAGGCCTTGAGTGAAACTGGGCGTAAGGAATGGCCTCGAATGAGGCCACCATCTTTCCTAATAGCAACATGCATAGAAGAATGGAAGGATTTTTCCTTGCTTTGATCACTCGGACCAAATCCTTTATGGCTTTGGCCTTTGACCTAGGTAAGTATACCCTGCTTTGGATAGTGTCTATGACCATGCCCAAATACTCCAGCCTTTTTTGGGGCTATAAGGAGGATTTTTCTAGATTGAGGACCCAGCCTAGGTACTCTAAATACTCCACTGTGCTGGTCTAGACGTGCTATGGACTGATCTATGAGCAGCAGATCATCCAGATATTCACCAGGGGCGGAGCTAGTACCTTTGTGAACACTCAAGGTGCGGTAGCCAGACCAAACGGTAGGGACACAAACTGAAAGTGGCGCTCATCCACCGCAAACCTTCAAAATTTTTGGAATATTGGCACATGTAGATATGCATCTATGATGTCTATTGATGCCAGGAATTCTCCTCCCTGAAGGATGGAGACCACTGAACGGACAGACTCCATGCGGAAGGAGCGAATGTTCAGAAACTGATTCAGGTCTTTCAGATCTAGAATAGATCTGACATCCCAGTTTGGTTTTGAAACCGTAAAGAGGTTTGAGTAGAACCCTGAGCCCTGCTCCTCTGGGGCTACCTCTATGATTACCCCTTGGGCCAGCAGGCGCTCCAGGGCCAAAAGTAAAGGCCTCCTCTTTTCTGGATTCTTGGAGATTCTTGATCTCAGAAAACAGGATGGCGGAAGTTCCCGAAACTCCAGCTTGTAGCCTAGAGATACCGTGGAGATGACCCATTTGTCCTGAACCTCTTCCCGCCAGGCGTCTGCAAACCGCAGCAGCCTTCTCCCCACTTGGCCGAGCGGGGTGCCCCTTCATAGGGAAGTTTTGGGGTTCTGCTTAGCAGACCTTGAAACCCAAGATCTTTTCTGCCCTCGGGCTTGGCCCTGGGCCTTTCCCCTAGTATTGGACTAGGGAGGCCGTCGCCACTGCCTGGAAGACTAAGCTCCAGGGGCTGGGGAAAGAGAACGTTTAAATGAGGGATGTTTACTCTTCTTTTTAACCGGTAACAATGTGGATTTGCCTCCGGTAATCTTTTAGATATATTTGTCCAAATCATCCCCAAACATGCGTTCCCCATAAAATGGGAACGCCACCAAGTATCTCTTGCAAGAAACCTTGGCTTCTCAATGCTTTAGCCAAAGGGACCTGCACATGTGTACCAGCAGGAGGTTTAGGCGGGATGCTTGCTAAACAGAGTCCATAATCGCATCAACCGCAAAACACAGGGCCTTAGGAAGGTCTGCATAACCTCAACTTCCTCTGCAGGGATGAGGTTAACCACCTGTTTCATTTGTTCCTTGAGGAACTGGCAGATGGCAATTGCTGCAACTGCCGGTTGGACCACAGCACCAGCCATAGAGAAGGAAGCTTTAAGCAAAGATTCCAACTTTTTATCAGTTGGATCTTTGAAGCCCTGAGCATTGTCCATGGGACAGGTCAGGCTTTTATTCGCACAAGAAATAGCCGCGTCTATAGCTGGCACCCGCCATTTCTTGGTGAATCCTTCCTCCACTGGGTAAAGGAGGGAAAACCTCTTAGGAGGAGAAACAGTTTATCTGGGTGAACCCAGTCATCATACATCAATTTCTCCAACAAGGGATGAATTGGGAAGGTTTATGCAGCCTGTGGTGATTTCCGGGATCCCAAGGAGGAAACAGAGGACATGGCAGCCTCAGCAGAGGGCAATTTGTATGTGGTACGCACCATCTCTGTATAATAGTTACATAGTTACATAGTTAATCAGGTTGAAAAAAGACACAAGTCCATCCAGTTCAACCATAAAAAAATGATAATAATAATATCATACAATCCCATATACCTAATTCTATACCCACAGTTGATCCAGAGGAAGGCGAAAAACCCCAGCAGAGCACGATCCAATTTGCTACAGCAGGGGAAAAAATTTCTTCCTGATCCCCCGAGAGGCAATCGGATATCCCCCGGATCAACTTTACCTATAAATGTTAGTACCCAGTTATATTATGTACATTTAAGAAAGAATCCAGGCCTTTCTTAACCACTTCAGCCCCGGACCATTATGCAGCTTAAAGAGACCAGAGGTGTTTTTACAATTTGGCACTGCGCTGCTGTAACTGGTAATTTCGCGGTCATGCAATGTTGTACCCAAACAAAATTTGCGTCCTTTTTTTCCCACAAATAGAGCTTTCTTTTCATTGTATTTGATTGCCTCTGCGATTTGTATTTTTGCAACATAAATGGAAAAAGACCGAAAATTTAGAAAAAAAAAAGATATTTTCTACTTTTTGTTATAAGAAAAATCAAATAAACTAAATTTTAGTCATACCTTTAGGCCAAAATGTATCAGCCACATGTCTTTAGTAACAAAAATGTCAATAAGCGTGTATTTATTGGTTTGCGCAAAAGTTATAGTGTCTACAAAGTAGGGTACATTTTCTGGAATTTACACAGCTTTTAATTTACGACTGCCTATCTCATTTCTTGAGGTGCTAAAATGGCAGGGCAGTACAACCCCCCCCCCCCCCAAATGACCCCATTTTGGAAAGTAGACACCCCAAGGAAATTGCTGAGAGGCATGTTGAGCCCATTGAATAATTTATTTTTTTGTCCCAAGTGATTGAATAATGAAAAAAAAAAAAAAAATTACAAAAAGTTGACACTAAATGATATATTGCTCACACATGCCATGGTTATATGTGGAATTGCACCCCAAAATACATTTTGCTGCTTCTCCTGAGTACGGGGATAACACATATGTGGGACTTTTTTGGAGCCTAGCTGCGTATGGGGCCCCGAAAACCAATCACCGGCTTCAGGATTTCTAAGGGTGCAAATTTTTGATTTCACTCCTCACTACCTATCACAGTTTCGAAGGCCATAAAATGCCAAAAGAGCACAAAACCTACTCAAATTACCCCATTTTGGAAAGTAGACACCCCAAGCTATTTGCTGAGAGGCATGTTGAGTCCATGGAATATTTTATATTTTGCCACAAGTTTCGGGAAAATTACAAACTTTTTATTTGCACAAAGTTGTCTAAATGATATATTGCTCACACATGACATGGGCATATGTAAAATTACACCCCAAAATACATTCTGCTGCTTCTCCTGAGTACTGGAATACAACATGTGTGGAACTTTTTGGGAGCCTAGCCGCGTACGGGACCCCGAGAACTAAGCACCGCCTTCAGGATTTCTAAGGGCGCAAATTTTTGATTTCACTCCTCACTACCTATCACAGTTTTGAAGGCCATAAAATGCCAAGATAGCACAAAACCCCCCCAAATGACCCCATCGGCTGTTTGCCCAAGCTATTTGCTGAGAGGCATGGTGAGTATTTTACAGATCTCATTTATTTTTGAATATGAAGAAAGAAAATTTTTTTTTTTCTTTTTTCAATTTTTAAAACTTTGTGACAAAAAGCGAGATCTGCAAAATACTCACCATACCTCTCAGCAAATAGCTTGTGGTGTCTTCTTTCCAAAATGGGGTCATTTGGGCATTTCATGGCCTCCGAAACTGTGATAGGCAGTGAGTAGTGAAATCAAAAATTGACACCCTAATGCCGCGTACACACGATCGTAATTCACGGCGGTGAAAACACCGCCGTGAATCACGACAGGAAAAACGAGGGGACGGCTTGTTCCCCCACACACGGCCGTTTTTCCCATTATTTTTTCTCTTGATGAGAAAAACGACCGTGTGTAGGCTCCGCGGCAGTGTTTCCCTATGGGAAAACTGCCGCGAAAAAAAATGACAGGAATCACGACGAGAAAAATTAGAGCATGTTCTAATTTTTCTCGTCATGATTAATGCCATTTTTCCCGTCGGGAAAAACGGCAAAAAGCCCACAGATGATCGTTTTTCTCGTCCAAAGGAAGAAATTTCATTTTTCCCGTGTGTACGCGTCATTAGAAAGCCTGAAGGCGGTGCTTGGTTTTTGGGGTCCCGTACGTGGCTAGGCTCCCAAAAAATCTCACACGTGGTATCCCCGTACTCAGGAGAAGCAACAGAATGTATTTTGGGGTGTAAGTCCACATATGCCCATGGCATGTTTGCAATATATCATTTAATGACAACTTTGTGCAAAAAAATGTAATAAAATAAATAAATTATTTTTCCCGCAACTTGTGTCAAAATATAAAATATTCCATGGACTTGACATGCCTCTCAGCAAATAGCTTGGGGTGTCTACTTTCCAAAATGGGGTCATTTGGGGGGGTTTTGAACTGTCCTGGCATTTTATGCACAACATTAGGAAGCTTATGTCACACATAATCCACTCTTCTAACCACTTGAAGACACTTTTTGTTTTTACATGAAAACATTTTTTTTGCAAGAAAATTACTTTGAACCCCCAAACATTATATATTTTTTTAAAGCAAAGGCTCTACAGATTAAAATGGTGGGTGTTGCATTTTTTTTTCCACACAGTATTTGCGCAGCGATTTTTCGAACGCATTTTTGGGGGAAAAAATATACTTTTTTAAATTTTAATGCACTAAAACACACTATATTGCCCAAATGTTTGATGAAAAAAAGAATATGATCTTAGGCTGAGTACATGGATACCAAACACGACATGCTTTAAAATTGCGCACAAACGTGCAGTGGCGACAAACTACATACATTTTTAAAAGCCTTTAAAAGCCTTTACAGGTTACAACATTCGATTTACAGAGGAGGTCTACTGCTAAAATTAATACGCTCGATCTGACCTTTGCGGTTTACATATGACGCCAGACCGACGATTGCGTTCGCCTTTGCGCAAGAGCAGGGGGGGACAGGGGTGCTTTTTTATTTTTAAATCTTTTTATTTTGCTTTTTTTTTTTTTTTTAAACTGTTCCTTCCATTTTTTTTTTACCATTTTTATTGTTATCTCAGGCAATGTAAATATCCCCTATGATAGCAATAGGTAGTGACAGGTACTCTTTTTTTGAAAAAAAAAATGGAGTCTATTAGACCCTAGATTAGGGATGAGCTTCGTGTTCGCGTCGAACACACGTTCGACTCGAACATCGGCCGTTCGATCGTTCGACGAAGAACGAACTTTATGGTCCGTTTGCGCTAAATTCGTGTTGCGCGAAACGGCCCATAATTCACTGCGGCATCGCAGTGCATTGCTGTCTGATGATTGGCCAAGCATGCTTGGCCGATCACAGCGCGGAAAAAAATGGAGAGCCATAATTGGCCAAAGCCAGGGTGGCTTTGGCCAATTATGGCTCAGGGGGTTTAGTACACGCCCCACACTATATAAGGCCGCCTGGAAGTCGGCCTTGTGTAGTGTGTTGGCGTTTGTGAAAGAGGCAGTTTCAGAGAGATAGACAGTGTCATTTATATTGAGTTAGCTGCTGTTACAGTGTGTAGAGGATATATATGCATCCTAGGTGTTGTGTATATATATATATTTATACACTGTATTGAGTTTAGAGCGGCGCTATACCGTCGGAATTGCGGAGGTATTCGGCCGCTAGCGGTGCGGTTTTAACCCCCGCTAGCGGCCAAAAAAGGGTTAATCCCGACATTTTTCTCAATGATTTTCATCCATATTGCCGGGACCAGACATTACATTAAAGCCGCAAGCAGTTTTAAATGGCTTTTTTTCCTTTAGAAATGTCATTTTGTGCAGGGACAGTTCTAAACAAGGGAAACACGTGCCACTTCACCGGCATACTTTAGACACCCCCCAGGTACGATATTTAAATTAATATTTCACTTTTTTTTTTTCACTTTATGCATCATTAAAATCACTGCTCCTGAAAAAACGACAGTTTTAAAAGATTATTTTTACATTGATACATGTCCCCCCGGGCAGGACCCGGGTCCCCAAACCCTTTTTAGGACAATAACATGCATATTAGGCGTTATAATTAGCACTTTAGATTTCGAACGTTCGCGTCCATTGTATTTAATAGGGTTCTAAAGTTTGTGCGAACGTTCGGTCCGTTCGAAGGTTATGGTGCGAACCGAACGGGGGGTGTTCGGCTCATCCCTACCCTAGATCTTTCCACTGCCCTCAAAGCATCTGACCACACCAAGATCGGTGTGATAAAATGCTTTCCCAATTTCCCAATGTTTATATCCGGGGGGGGGGGGGAATTCCATCCCACTGCTTGTAAAAGCAGTCAAGAGGCTAATTAGCCTCTAGGATTGCTTTTACATGAAAGCCAACTTCTGGCTGAACAGAATGATACCAAGATGATACCTAAACCCGCAGGCATCATTCTGGTATAACCATTCAAATTCCAGCAACATACCAGTATGTTGCTGGTCTTTGTTGGACATATATTGTAATCTTTTTTTTCATGCAGCCTGTTGGCTGAACGAAAAAAAGAGATTGATCGTGGGTATGCCCACCATTAGAATACCTCCCTTCATCCACCCACTTCTAATGATGGGCATACATGCACCATTTATATATGCCGAAGCATGGGGGCATTCTCCCGCAAAAAAGTTATTCCGCGTACACGCAGTCGGACTTTTCCACGGGCAAGCCTCCATCGGAATTTCAACCGTTTGTACGCGGCATTAGGAGCAAAATCGCTCCTCCGCTCCTGTTGCCCCCATGCTTCGGCATATATGCTCTTTTTTTTAACTGTGGTGGTGAAATCACCTCCTACAGCACTGGAGTCACGGCTTTATGTATCGTGGGAGCAAACGCTGTTGCTGTCAAGATAAATAAATCCACGCTGCAGCTGAATGGCGCACCTGAAAACAAAAAAAATGGTTACCAATAAAACACAGTAAACAGTAAAGTATAAAAAAAATTACATATCTGAAAAGCATGCATGATAAACCATAACAATAAAACATTGCAGAATAGAATACAGTAAAAAAGGGCAGAACAATAAAACAACAACATTTTTTTTTTCTTTTTTTTTTTATATTTTCTTTGTTTGTTTTTTTTACGTGTTTTTTTTTTTTTTACACTTTTTTTGTAACTGTAACAACTGTAACGTTCGGGTCTCTCAAAATGCGATGGCATCTTGGGAGACCCTGTGTAAGTGTGTCCTAGTCTGTGAAATGCTGTACCCTACGCTAAAACTTCACTAGTGTGTGGTAGCGTTCAAAACATTTACCAATGCAAAGACCAGGATTGTCAGGACAGCGTGGACAATAATAACGGGTGTCACGCCTATATTCGTGCTTGCTACAGACACGGCATCTTCTTTGGGGGGCTCGTTGGGTAGGGGTACTCTCGAGGACATACGGAAAATGCCTCTCATGCAGCCGGCTTACTGCATTTGGTTGGGGATGGTGAGGTGCAGAACCGCCTGGATACAGGAGGTCTTTGACAATCTCTTCCTGGAATGTAATGAAGGATAAAGTCCCGCCTGAAGCTCTGTATAGCACATGAGTGTTCAGCAAAGCCAATTGAAATAAGTAAACAGACACTTTTTTGTACCAGCGTCTGGCCTTACAGGCAATTAAGTACGGCGCCAACAACTGGTCGTTGAGGTCCACCCCTCCCATATTTTGGTTATATTCGTGGACACAGAGGGGTTTCTCCACAACACCAGTCGCCGTACGAATTTAGACTGTCGTGTCTGCGTGAAGGGAGGTAAGAACGAAAACATTCTTATTATCCCTACACTTCACAGAGAGCAAATTATTACACTTCAAGCAGGCTCTCTCCCCCAGCCTAAGATGAGAATCTATGAGCCTCTGTGGTAAGCCCGGCGATTAGGTCGCATGGTGCTACTTGCGCCAATTTGATGATCAAATAAGTGACTAAAAAGTGGCACGCTTGTGTAATAATTGTCCACATACAAGTGGTACCCCTTTCTGAATAAGGGTGACACCAAGTTCCACACTATCTTGCCAGTGCTCCCTATGTAATCTCCGGCTCTACGTGACTGTCTTTTCCCTAATAAACTATAAAGCTCCATACATAGCTTATTGCCCTGTCACAGAACTTATAGAGCTCGACCCGTATCTGGCACGCTTGCTGGGAAGGTACTGTTTGAAAGACAAGCGGCCAGAAAATTTTATCAGGGACTCATCAACGCAGACAACTTGATCGGGAGTAAACAAGGCTGCAAAACGTTCGTTGAAGTAGTTTATGAGTAGCCGAATTTTGCAGAGCCGATCGTATTCAGGGTCTCCACGAGGATGACAAAGTTCATTGTCGTTGAAGTGCATGAACCGCAAGATCTTCTTGTATTGTTTCCTGGACATGGAGGCAGAGAACGCGGGCATATGGTCAATTGGGCGTGTGCGTGTGCTTATGTTGAGGGAAAGGCCCAGAAAGGTCTTAAATTCAGAAACCGTAATTGGTTTCCAATCTCTGGCGAGGGAAGGCAACTGGGGATTAGCGGCGATGAATTGACCAGCATATAAATTACTCTGGTCCACAATAGATCTAAAGAGATCTTCCGTGAAAAACAGCGAATAATAAACAAGTGGCATAAAATCAGCTGTTTCCACCTGAATACCGGGTTGGCCAGTGAATGGGGAAGTACGAATTCTGCAGAAGTGGTGGGGACCCAATCAGGATTGGCGAATTCTGCAGGAAGGGCACGATGTCTTCTTCTTGGTGGCAGCGGGACACTACTTGTGCTTGCCACCTCGCCAGCTTGAACTGCACTTATGGGACTTGCCACGTCACCAAGTGTTACTGCAGTGCTGGATGTACGTCCAGGGTGTACTAGGCTGCTGGTGCTTGCCAGTTCACCAGAAGGAATAGCGGCACTAGTACTTCTCTTCTCCATAATACGAGAGCCCTGCGGTTCTTGCTCCTCAACAACAGCAGAATGGGGTCGGGTACGCCTGACCTTAGCAGGGACCTCACCTTCGTCGTCAGAGCTATCTGTCATGGAGCCGCTGTCTTCTACAAGATTGCATTCTGAGCCTGAATCTGACAGATGCGTGACCTCCTCTTCACTATCTGTCATGCTCAGAAACTCGTAGGCCTCTTTACTAGTGTACCTTCGATTTGCCATTTTGGGCTCTAAATTTAGTGGTACACAAGTAAGGATTCACAGGTAAAAATGCACCTGACTGTCAGCAAAATGTATAAAACGCTAACAAAAAAAACTGTTAGTGATCGCAGGGATCAGGCCTGTCTCTGCGAATGCTGCAGTTATGTGTGTTGTGTTTTGTAAGTGACAGTGATCAATCGATATTGCACTTGGGTGGGCTGGGCTGGGCTGGGCGGAGGGGCAAAATGCAGGTGCTAGCGGGTATCTGGGCTGATCCCGCTAACAATGCATTTTTGGGAAACCTAAACTGCTGGGGACGCTAGTATAGATCTGATCAGATTAGATATTGATCTGTTCAGATCAATGGCGTCCCTAGGGGGGCAGAGGGGGCCCTGACCCCCCCAACATTATGCTGTGCCCCACCATGTGCAATAAAAATATTATTTATTTATTTAAAAAAAATTGTATTTTGCTCTGACCGCCGCTGGAGTAACACAGTCTCTCCTGAGAGGGAGAGCGTCCCCAGTCAGCTCCTGCGGGGGATTCCTCCCCCTCCCTCTGCTCGCTAACACTGCATAATGCAAGCACTCACACAACCACAGCCGCCCGATCTGCTCCTTCCCCTGCATCCTCATTGGCACAGAGAAGAGCGAGTTGCAGGAAGGACTCCACGAGCACTGAGGGGGGGGGCCCAAGCCTTCATCTCAGTTACTGAAAAAACTGATTGATTTCTCCCGTCCTTAGGACAGGAGAACCAGCATGTGAATTCCAAGAGTGGTGACTGCAAGCTGAGCCGAGTGTCAGTCTATGACACTCTTTCAGAGCCCAGCGAGTCCAGCCACCCCCCCTCACTCTCCTCACATACGAGCAGGGAGGAATACTGAGATTCTAGCCTGGACCGGGGGTAAGTGTGTGCGCTGCAGACTGCAGTACACTGTAATCACTGAACTGCATTATCTCCATCCTTCTCTCTCCCATCTGTCTCCCTCCCCCTCTCCTGTTCTTTCAAGACATTCACAATTTACGTTCACTTTCACTTAGGCAGGTAATATACGGTGCAAATTTCTTTCCTGCATCCACAGATTGCAGGAAAGAAACTTGCATGATTCCCCCATCAACACAGACAGTGGTGACAGGGGAATATCCCTCCTGCCCAGCAATTGTATTCTCCCGACAAACAGTGATTATCACTAGGGATGAGCCGAACACCCCCGGGTTCGGTTCGCGCCAGAACCTGCGACCGAAAGTTTGAGCAAACTTTAGAACTCTATTAGATACAATGGCCTCGAACGTTCAAAATCTAAAGTGCTAATTATAACGGCTAATATGCATGTTATTGTCCTATAAAGGGTTTGGGGACCTGGGTCCTGCCCCAGGGGACATGTATCAATGCAAAAAGAGGTTTTAAAAACGACAGTTTTTTCGGGAGCAGTGATTTTAATGATGCATAAAGTGAAAAAAAAAAAGTGAAATATTCCTTTAAATATCGTACCTGGGGGGTGTCTAAAGTATGCCTGTGAAGTGGCACATGTTTCCCGTGTCTAGAACTGTCCCTGCACAAAATGACATTTCAAAAGGAAAAAAAGTCATTTAAAACTGCTTGCGGCTTTAATGTAATGTCTGGTCTCGGCAATATGGATGAAAATCATTTAGAAAAATGGCATGGGTACCCCCCCAGCCCACTACCAGCCCCTTTGGGTCTTGTATGGATATTAAGGGGAACCCTGCACCCAAATTTAAAAAAAGGCCCTATATACTCTGAACAGCAGTATACAGGCGGTGCAAACAAGACAGGGACTGTAGGTTTGTTCTTAAGTAGAATCTCTTTATAATTTGGAACAGGTACATTTTTTTAATGTAGCTCCAGCCAAAGAAATCTATTTTTAAGCTTTTTGGAAAACATAGGGAAGGGTTATCACCCCTGTAACATTTGTTTTGCTGTCTGTGCACCTGTTCAGAACATTTCACCTCACTTTCTGTCTCAATGACAAATGTTTTTTGAAAATTTGGGGTTTTTATTGAAACAAGGATTGGTGATAAAGCATCAGTGGTGAGGAGACATCTTTTTCCCATACTAACTCTGACAGGAGAGAATTTCCCTTCCTAGGGGTAGATTTCCTCTCACTTCCTGTTGTCTCCTTCCGTTTGCAAGTAGGAGTCGTTTGTAAGTTGGATGTTTGAAAGTAGGGGCCTGCCGTATATACTCTGCTGAAATTTGCCCCTTACATGTTGGTGTTGCCACAACACTGTAAGCCCTCACAGTTACTCTTGGTGGGCGCTGGAACACCCTGCTGTGAACTATTATATCAGGAATTGTAATTACATACCATTGTTGAACAGTGGTAGGAAAAATTGGGCCTTTGGTGGTGGTGCTGGTGCCACAACACTGTAAGCCTTCACAGTTACTCTTGGTGGGCGCATGAATGGGCCCTGCTGTGAATTATTAGATCAAGAATTGTAATTGCATGCCCCTGTTGAACAGGGGCTGAAAAATTGGGCCTTTGGTGGTGGCGGTGGTGCTGGTGCCACAAGACTAAGTCCTCACAGTTACTCTTGGTGGGCACAGGAATGGGCCCAGCTGTGAAATATTAGATCAAGAATTGTAATTACATGCCCCTGTTTAACAGGGGCAGAAAAATTGGGCCTTTGGTGGTGGCGGTGTTGCTGGTACCACAACACTGTAAGTCCTCACAGTTACTTTTGGTGGGCGAGGGAATGGGCCCAGCTGTGAAATATTAGATCAAAAATTGTAATTACACGCCCCTGTTAAACAGGGGCAGAAAAATTGGGCCTTAGGCACTGGTGCTGGTGCCACAACACTGCAACCCCTCACAGATACTGTACTTAGAGCGCAGCAATGAGCCCTGTTGCAAAGTATTTCATCAAAAATTGTAATTACACGCCCCAGACGGCCACCTTCTCCTCTGCTCCTTCTTTGACTGAACGAAGCCTCAGCAACACGTTGTCCAGGACCAGGAATTTGTAACCTCCCAGTCTCTGGGAACACGTTGCACAGACCTTTCTGCAAGGCCTCCCGAAGATGCCTCATCCTCTGCTCCCTCTGCGATGGCAAGATAAGGTCTGCAACCTTTCCCTTGTAACGTGGATCAAGGAGGGTTGCCAGCCAGTAATGATCCCTCTCCTTGATCGCATGAATATGAGGATCCTTACACAGGCTTTGCAGGATCAGGGAGGCCATGCAGCGTAGGTTTGCTTAGGCATTCGGTGCGGAGTCCTCTGGGTCACTCAGGACGACATGATCTGCAGCCACCTCCTCCCAGCCACGTACAAGTCCATGGGTGTCTTGGGACTGTAATTGATCCCTTGAAGACTGCTGCTGATGCTGAGTGCTAGTCTCCACCTCCATGCTAACACAATCCTCCTCCTTATCCTCGTCCTCTTCCTGTGTGATAGCCGGGCCAGCAGGAACACTGTCTGGATAAAGGGGGCCTTGAAAGGTAATGAAGTCCTCCTCTTTCTGCCTCTGTTCTGCCTCAAGTGCCCTGTCCATTATTACACACAGCGTGTGCTCCAACAGGTGGACAAGAGGGGCAGTGTCACTGATGCATGCACTGTCACTGCTCAACATCCTCGTGGCCTCCTCAAATGGAGCCAGGACAGTGCATGCATCCCTGATCATGGCCCACTGGCGTGGAGAAAAAAATCCAAGCTCCCCTGACCCTGTCCTGGTGCCATATTGCAACAGATACTCATTGATGGCCCTCTGCTGCGTGTGCAGCTGCTGCAGCATGGCCAACGTAGAGTTCCACCTGGTGGGCAGTTCACAGATTAGGCGGTTCTTGGGCAGGTTGTAATCCTTTTGCAGCTCAGCCAGCTGAGCACTGGCATTATATGACCATCGGAAATGCCCACAGAGTTTCCTGGCCTGCTTCAGGACCTCCTGTAAGCCCGGGTACCTGCCCAAGAACCGTTGCACCACCAAGTTAAGGACATGAGCCAAACAGGGCACATGGGTCAGTTGTCCCTGTCGGAGGGCTGAGAAAGGGTTGGTGCCATTGTTGGAAACCACCTTTCCTGGCTTAAGCTGGCTTGGCGTCAACCACCTCTGAGCCTGCCCCTGCAGAGCTGACAGAATCTCTGCCCCAGTGTGATTCCTGTCCCCCAAGCACACCAGCTCAAGCACCGCATGGCATCTTTTTGCCTGCGTACTGGCGTAGCCCCTTGAACGCCTACGGAGCACCGCTGGTTCCGAGGACAAATCAGCACAGGAAGAGGCCATGGAGGAAGAAGAAGACGAGGGGGTGGAGGAGAGAGGTGTGTCAGAATCACCAGTAGTAACATTTTGGAGGAGGATGGCGGAACAACCTCCAACACTACTGCACCTTGTCCTGCATCCTTCCCAGCTGCCAGCAGAGTCACCCAATGCGCCGTGAAGATAGGTAACGTCCCTGTCCATGACTGCTGGACCATGAGTCAGCGGTAATATGCACCTTACCGCTGACCGATCTGTCCAGCGAGGCCAAGACATTGCCTTCCACATGCCGGTAGAGAGCCGGAATTGCCTTCCATGAGAAAAAGTGGCGTCTGGGAACCTGCCACTGAGGAACCGCACATTCCACAAACTCACGGAAGGGGGCAGAGTCTACCAACTGAAAAGGCAGCAGTTGAAGTGCTAGCAATTTAGCCAAGCTAGCATTCAACCGCTGGGCATGTGGATGGCTGGGAGCAAACTTGTTTTGGTGGTGCAGAAGCTCGGGCAGGGAAATTTACCTGGTACAAGCGGACGTTGGTGTACCGATAGCAGTACTTGGCTGTGACACACCTAATTCTACACCTTCATTCCTCTCAGTGCAGGTTTCAGAGAGGACTGAAGGTATAGTGGGGTTGGAGATCCCAGCTGATGAGGAGCAAGGAGAGGTCCGCCTTGTTCTTTAGCGTGGGTCTTTTAGGTGTGCTTGCCAATGGACTGCATGACAGGTCGACATATGTCTGGTCAAGCACGTGGTGCCCAAGCGGCTGATGTTTTGGCCACGCGAGATACACTTTAGATATATGTTGCAAATGGCAATGGTGCGATCTGCTGCACACGTCTGAAAAAAGGCCCACACCAAAGAACTTTTGGAATAACGCACAGAGACAGCAGCGCCCTGCACATGCGGAGCTCTGCGGTGTGATGCAGTCGGTGTGCTGCCCTTAAGCTGGCCCCTGGAGGGCATCCTGCCTCGTTGGAGATGTGCCTCCTCCTCCTCTCTCCTATCAGGCACCCACGTGGAATCAGTGACCTCATCATCCCCTCCCTCCTCATCACTGGAGCCAATCTGGCAGTATGCTGCAGCTGGGGGAACATGACTGCCAGATAGCTGACCTTGTTGGGCACCCCCTCTCTCTGGGCTCACCTTACTACCCCCTCTCTCTGAGCTCACGTTACTGCCTTCCTCCAGCTGGGTTCCATCATCGGAGCCTTCAAAAAGCTGGGAATCCCCCTGGAGCATGTACCCAACACTGTGGTCAAACAGTTTGGGGGACTCCTCGGGAGGACATGGTAGGGCTAGGGAAGGAGTGACTGATGCCATTGAGCTGAGGGAAGAGGCCGCTTTGGCAGCTGCTTTGCCAGACAAAGTACCCTGAGCCTGGGTGAGAGACGATGAGGAGGTGGAGGACGGCTTGGTCATCCACTCTACCAAGTCTTGGGCATGTTGCGGCTCAACATGACCAGCTGACGAAAAGAAGGACAAGCGTTTCCCACGGCCACGTGATGATGAGGATTCACCGTGTCCACGACCAGCAGCACTGTTGCCTCTAGACACAGAGCCTGCTTGCCCTCTTTTATTGCCTTGTGACTGTCCGCCTGTCATTGTTTGCCTTCCAGACATACTAATGTCCTGCTGTGGCGTTAGTATGGGAAAAGCAGCAATTGTTTTCAGTTAGTTTTAGGTGAAAACTGTGCAGAGGACACAGTACACTGAAAATATTTGCAGCTCCCTGCTTGTGGTTTTATTATGAGAACACCACTATAATAGTCACTAACTGTATTCAGGTGAGCTTTAGGTGAAGGCTATGCAAATCACACAGTACACTAAGTGAAACACTGACTGTCTGCAGCTAGCACAATCACCTGCATGCCTGTCACAGTATAGAGACTAACAGGAACGGATCTAGCTAAACTCAATACAGTGTATAAATATATATACAACACCTAGGATGCATATATATCCTCTACACACTGTAACTAAAGCTAACTGACTCGCCTGAATGCTCTATCTAACTCAATATAAATGACACTGTCTGTCTCTGTAAACTCTCATTTCACAACTCCAACACACTACACAAGGCCGTCGAGCCGGTGGCCTTATATAGTGTGGGGCGTGTACTAAACCCCCTGAACCATAATTGTCCAAAGCCACCCTGGCTTTGGCCAATTATGGCTCTCCGTTTTTTCTGTGCTGTGATTGGCCAAGCATGCGGGTCATAGTGCATGCTTGGCCAATTATCAGCCAGCAATGCACTGCGATGCCGCAGTGAATTATGGGCCGTGACGTGCCACTCGAATTTGGCACGAACGGCCCATAATGTTCGATCTTCGAACGATCGAACAGCTGATGTTCAAGTCAAACATGGGTTCGACTCGAACACGAAGCTCATCCCTAATTATCACTAGTGGCTATAGCAACCACTAGTGATAATCATAAGAGAATCTGCTCATTAATGGTTCAAATCTCAGCCAGTTCCTGCTGAACCAGCTGAGATTTAAACTGTCTATGGCTGGTCTTAGCTCTTAGGCAGCCCGAGCCCATACATTGATCACTTTTTTTCATTCAACTATTAGGTTGAATGAAAAAAATAAAGAAATGATCCATTTCCCCTATCTACACATTATAGGTGGATGGGGGAATCCTCCCAGTGTGGACCAGTGCTGGAACAACCATATTTGCTGTGCTGTCCGGATATACACAGCGCTGGTCTCTGTCCACATGGCAGCGGCGGCAGCACATTGGAACCCAGTGCTGGCTACTTTATGGGGCTGATGTACAGGAGGGCCAGCATAATTTGTTGTTAGAGATGGGCTGGGCATGTTCAAAATTCCCCATGCCAGAGCCTGCCAGGAAGCCCACACTGCACAGCGCTAATCACAAGCAGTGAGACATTTCCCGGTCCGCAGCTGCACAGATCAGGAAATGTCTCACTGCCTGTGATTAGCACTGTGAAGTGTCGGCTTCCTGGCGGGATCGGGCATGTGGGATTTCAAACACACCGAGTCCATCTCTATTGGTTGTAGACAGTTGAGCTCCCTGCAGGTTGCTTAGCAGCAGTGGAGCCTTCTCTGACATGCTGATCTTGATGCAATCCAGGTGATGCTCCTAGTCAAATCCTAGTGTTAAATATCAGTGATTTTATTGAACAAAGCCCACACTTTACAGGCATAGAGTCCACATGGCTGCTGAACATATGGTTGATTATATATATGTGGTTGTACTGATGCTAATAAATACTGTGTTTATTAGATCTGACTGGGAGCATCACCTGTATCACATCCCGATTAGCATGTCAACAGAGAAGGTTATACAGCATTACTGCTGCTAGGTGACCAGCTGGGGGCTCGGCTCTCTATAACCAATAGTGCCAGCCTTCCCCTGCATGGACCCATAATGTCACCAGCACTAGGTCCTAATAGACTGCTGCCGCTGCCAAGGAGACAGATGCCAGACCAGCGCTGTCAATAGCAGGGACAGGACAGCTGGGGAACCCCACAGTGGCAGAACACCAGGGCCCGGTGGCAAGACAACCTTTGCAACCCTGATAGTTCTCCCACTGCTTTGGACCCTTATGTTTTCTTGGTGTGCTGGTGACATATATCTCTTGTTTTCTGCCACCCTGGGGGGCCCCAGTATAGTAGGAAGGGAGCTCACTGCAGAACATGTGAAAGGGCCCGTTGTGGGATCATAGTAAAGGGCCCCAGGATATATATACATATATATATAAATATATTTATAATTGCATTTTATAGTTGGCCACCCTACTTTTGTCCCTGTCCCCCCATGTGCCCCCCCTAAATATGAAAGCTGGAGACGCCACTGGTTCAGATACTATACCACTAAGGGAGGTGTATGCTTCGCGCGTGGGTGTTAGCGCTACTGGCACTAACCTGACACTGCCTGGGGCGACGTAGACCCTATCTGACGCTAAAACCTAATTGATATCACCCGCCGGGCGATCAGGGGGTTAAACCTTTATTGGGTTATATACGGCGGGTGCCCTGATGCTATAAAAAGCAAACTAACTAACCAGCGTCACCCGTAACACTTATACGGTGATCACTGGTGAAAGGGTAAACTAAGGGCAATCAGGGGGTTAAAACCTTTATTAGGTAATATATGGGGCTATATAAAAACCTGACGGTGAACCTAAATAACTAAATAACTAACTGGCTAACCAGTGTCACCAGTGACACTTATACAGTGATCACTGGGGAAAGGGTTAACTCTAGGGGCAATCAGGGGGTTAAAACCTTTATTAGGTTGTATATGGGGGTACCTGACGCTATAAAAACCTGGTGGTGAACCTAAATAACTGGCTACCTAGCGGCACCAGCTACATTAATACAGCGATCAGAAAAACGATTGCTTAGTGACACTGGCGATAGGGGGTGAAAGGGTTACCAAGGGGTTAAACCTTTATTAGGGGGGGTTAGGGAGCTACCCTGGACCTAAAGGGGCCTAAAGCTAACTGCCCTGACACTTTTTACTGTCACAAATGACACCGATTGCAGTAATCAGTAAAAAAATTACCACTGCAAACGGTGACACTGTGACTGGGGGTACTGGAGGTGATCTGGGGGTGACTGGGGGGTGAAAGTGTGCCTATGTGTACTGTGTAAGTGTGGTGTTGGTGCAACTCACTTTGAGATGTCTTCTCTCCTCGAGCAACGGATGAAAAGACCGTGGCGAGGAGAGATGACATCACTTCCTCCTGCCTGTGTTTACATTACACAGGCAGGGGAAGCATCTCATTCGCCGGGAGCGATCGCGAGGGGGTGGCCAGAAATCAATGGCCGCCCCCTCATCCCTGATCGCTCCTCAAGCTTAATGGACTGCTGCATGTACCGGGGGGGAAGGCAGGCACGTACAGGTACGTGGATGTGCCTGTACGTGCCATTCTGCCGACGTATATGTACTAGGGTGACCACATTTCCAAACTGCCATTCAGGGACACCCGCCCCCCCCCGCACACACGCCCCCCCCAAAAAAAAATTTGATATTTTTTTTTAATTAAGTAACTTAGTGACAGCGGTGTACTTTGTACTTCACTTACTCTGGCAAGTTCATTACATCAAAGTTATGCTTGAGATTGCTATAAACTTAACTGCTTGTGCATTACGTTTTTTGTGATTGCACCCTGCACACAATCACTGGCTACCTAAAACAGGTCATACTTTTAATGTGTTAGACATCTCTTCTCTTAACTTATGTCACCTTCTTCTTCATTACTGTCCCCAACTTGTGTCACCTTCTTCTTCATTACTGTCCCCAACTTGTGTCACCTTCTTGAATCTTCTTCATTACTGTCCCCCAATTGTTTCACCTTCTTCATTACTGTCCCCCAATTGTTTCACCTTCTGCTTCATTACTGTCCCCAACTTGTGTCACCTTCTTCATTACTGTCCCCCACGTGTGTCACCTTCTCCTTCCTTACTGTCCCCCACTTGTGTCACCTTGTTATTCATTACTGTCCCCAACTTGTGTCACCTTCTTCATTACTGTCCCCAACTTGTGTCACCTTCTTCTTCATTACTGTTCCCCACTTGTGTCACCTTCTTCTTCATTACTGTCCCCAACTTGTGTCACCTTCTTCTTCATTACTGTCCCCCAATTGTGTCACCTTCTTCTTCATCACTGTCCCCCACTTGTGTCACCTTCTTCATTACTGTCCCCCACTTGTGTCACCTTCTTCTTTATTACTGTCCCCTCAGTTGTTGTTCCCTGTATCACCTTCAAATCTCCCACTTGTCAGCTTCATGTATTACTATCCCTCACTTGTCAGCTACATGTATTACTGTCCCCCATTTGTCAGCTACATATATTACTGTCCCCCACTTGTCAGCTACATGTATTACTGTCCCCCACTTGTCAGCTACATGTATTACTGTCCCCCATTTGTCAGCTACATGTATTACTGTCCCCCACTTGTCAGCTACATGTATTACTGTCCCCCACTTGTCAGCTACATGTATTACTGTCCCCCACTTGTCAGCTTCATGTATTATTGCCCCCCACTTGTCAGCTTCATGTATTACTGCCCCCCACTTGTCAGCTACATGTATTACTGTCCCCCACTTGTCAGCCTCATGTATTACTGTCCCCCACTTGTCAGCCTCATGTATTACTGTCCCCCACTTGTCAGCCTCATGTATTACTGTCCCCCACTTGTCAGCCTCATGTATTTCTGTCCCCCACTTGTCAGCTTCATGTATTACTGTCCCCCACTTGTCAGCTTCATGTATTACTGTCCCCCACTTGTCAGCTTCATGTATTACTGTCCCCCCGACCCCCACTTGTCGGCTTTGTGTATTACTGTGACAGTAATACATGAAGCTGATAAGTGGGGGACAGTAATAAATTAGGCTGACAAGTGGGGGACAGTAATACATGGGGCTGACAAGTGGGGGACAGCAGCGGCGGCTTTTGGGGGGCGCAAACAAACTGAAAAAAAAAACATCAATTGCAGCCACTGTGCCCATCAAACGCAGCTACTGTGCCAAACACAGCTACTGTGCCCATAAATTGCAGCCACTGTACCCATCAATTGCTGACACTGTGCCCATCAATTGGCGCCAGTGTGCCCCATCCAATGCTGCCAGTGGTCCCATCAATTGCCGCTACTGTGCCCCATCAAATGCTGCCAGTGTGCCGATCAATTGCCACTACTGTGCCCCATCAGATGCTGCCAGTGTGCCGATCAATTGTCGATACTGTGCCCTATCAGATGCTGCCAGTGTGCCGATCAGTTGTCGCTAATGTGCCCCATCAGATGCTGCCAGTGTGCCGATCAGTTGTCGCTACTGTGCCCCATCAGATGCTGCCAGTGTGCCGATCAATTGCCGCTACTGTGCCCCATCAGATGCTGTAAGTGTGCCGATCAATTGCCGCTATTGTGCCCCATTAGATGCTGCCAGTGTGCCGATCAATTCTCGATACCATGCCCCATCAGATGCTGCCAGTGTGCCGATCAATTCTCGCTACTGTGCCCCATCAAATGCTGCCAGTGTGCCGAACAATTGCCGTTACTGTGCCCCATCAGATGCTGCCAGTGTGCCGATCAAATGCTGCTACTGTGCCCTATCAGATGCTGCCAGTATGCCGATCAATTGTCGCTACTGTGCCCCATCAGATGCTGCCAGTGTGCCGATCAATCGCCGCTACTGTGCCCCATCAGATGCTGCCAGTGTGCCGATCAATTGTTGCTTATGTGCCCTATCAGATGCTGCCAGTGTGCCCATCAATTGTCACTACTGTGCCCCATCAAATGCTGCCAGTGTGCCGATCAATTGTCACTAATGTGCCCCATCAGATGCTGCCAGTGTGCCCATCAATTGTCGCTACTGTGCCCCATCAAATGCTGCCAGTGTGCCCATCAAATGCTGCCAGTGTGCCCATCAAATGCTGCCAGTGTGCCCATCTACTGTGTTCCATTTGCTTTGCTCAACTTTTTTATATGGACTCTCTGTCACACAGTCTGGTCTGGTGGGGCAGAATTCAGCGCCGGTCTTCTCTTCCTGGTTCCCTGGTCCAGGCAGGCAGTCGGCCAGGCTGCTCGGGCGAGAGGAGGAGGAGCCCGGAGGAGGTCGCGTCGGAGATGTCGCGGATTTGCGGCCCCGGACTGCAGCGGAGGTCGTCGGGAAGGGAACAGCTGACTGAGCCGAGCCGTGGATCTAAGGTACTGATCTGGCACTGCAGAATGCCGCCGCCGCGCCGACTCCGCCGAGAGGTCACTGGACTGGAGGTTGAAGGAAGGACTCGGAGTCAGCGGTACATGCTGCTCTCTCTGCTGCTGCCGCGGCCGGAGGAGGAGGAGAGGAGGTGGGTGCACTGAGTGGGTTGAGTCCAGTCGGAGAGCGCGCAGTGTGCAGCAAAGGCCTGTTCCCTCTGCCGGCCGCCTCCCTCTGCTCTCTCAGTCTGCACATGTGACATCACTGGTTGCTACACGCCAAGCGGGGCGACCCTAGCAACCAGTGAGTTTGGCTGAACTTTGACAATCTTTTTTTACAGTGGCACAGGGCAGCCAGTCCTTATTTCATTCCGGGACTCTGTATTGTCCCGGAATGAAGCTGCCAGGGACACGGAACACAGATTTATATTATTGGATAATCCCGGGCAATCCGGGACACGTTGCACCCTAATATGTACATGCGGTGGTCCTTAAGAGGTTAAAGCAATCTACTGAGTAGGGATGAGCTTCGAGTTCGAATCGAACATTGCCTGTTCGCCCGATCGCCGAACAGCGAACAATTTGGGGTGTTCGCGGCAAATTCGAAAAGCCACGGAACACCCTGTAAAAGTCTATGGGAGAAATCTTAAGTGCTAATTTTAAAGGCTTATATGCAAGTTATTGTCATATAAAGTGTTTGGGGACCCCGGGTCCTGCCCCAGGGGACATGTATCAATGCAAAAAAAAGTTTTAAAAACAGACGTTTTTTCGGGAGCAGTGATTTTAATAATGCTTAAAGTGAAACAATAAAAGTGAAATATTCCTTTAATTTTCGTACCTGGGCGGTGTATATAGTATGCCTGTAAAGCAGCGCTTGTTTCCCGTGCTTAGAACAGTCTCTGCACAAAATGTCATTTCTGAAGGAAAAAAAGTCATTTAAAAGTACTCGCGGCTGTAATGAATTTCCGGTCCCGGCAATACAGAGAAAAGTAATTGAAAGTCGTTGATAAAAAAAAAAAAAAAAAAATGCGTGTGGGTCCCCCCGAATTCAATTACCAGGCCCTTAAGGTCTTGTATGGATATTAAGGGGAACCCTGCGCCATTTTTTTTTTAAAAAGGCGTGCAGTTCCCCCCAAATATCCATACCAGACCCTTCAGGTCTGGTATGGATTTTAAGGAAACTGCGCAAAATGTAAAAAAAAATGGCGTGAGTTTCCCTCCAAAAATCCATACAGACCCTTATCCGAGCACGCAACCTGGCAGGCCGCAGGAAAAGAGGGGGGATGAGAGAACGCCCCCCTCCTGAACCGTACCAGGCCACATGCCCTCAACATGGGGAGGATGCTTTGGGGTCTGGACCCCAAAGCACCATGTCCCCATGTTGATGGGGACAAGGGCCTTATCCCCACAACCCTTGCCCGGTGGTTGTGGGGGTCTACGGGCAGGGGGCTTATCGGAATCTGGAAGACCCCTTTAACAAAGGTGACCCCCAGATCCCGCCCCCCCATGTGAATTGGTAACGGGGTACATTGTACCCCTACCATTTGACAAAGAAAGTGTAAAAAATTGTAAAAAACACACAGACACATTTGGGATAAGTCCTTTATTGAAAAAAAAAAAAGACTCCAGCGGTGGGGTCTGGTATGGATATTTGGGGGGGAACCGCGCGCCATTTTTTTAAATATTTGGCGCAGGGTTCCCCCTAATATCCATACCAGACCTGAAAGGCCTGGTAATTTAATTTGGGGGAACCCCCACGCATTTCTATTTATTTTTATCAATGACTTTCAATGACTTTTCTCTGTATTGCCGGGACCGGCAATTCATTACAGCTGCAAGTACTTTTAAATTACTTTTTTTCCTTCAGAAATGACATTTTGTGCAGAGACTGTTCTAAGCATGGGAAACAAGTGCTGCTTTACAGTCATACTATATACATCCCCCAGGTACGAAATTTAAAGGAATATTTCACTTTTATTGTTTCACTTTAAGCATTATTATAATCCCTGCTACCGAAAAACTGACGTTTTTAAAACTATTTTTTGCATTGATACATGTCCCCTGGGGCAGGACCCGGGTCCCCAAACACTTTTTGTGACAATAACTTGCATATAAGCCTTTAAAATGAGACTTTAACGGGGTTCGGATGTTCAAACAAATTTGTTGCCTGTTCGCATGTTCTGGTGCGAACCGAACTGGGGGGTGTTCGGCTTATCCCTACTACTGAGCTGGCCAGAACCACCTCTGCAGGGAGTCTATTTTTACATTTTCACAGCTCTTACTGTGAAGAAACATTTCCGTATTTGGAGGTGAAATCTCTTTTCCTCTAGACGTAAAGAGTGCCCCTTTGTCCTTTGTGTTGACCGTAAAGTGAGTAACTCAACACCAAGTTCACAATATGGACCCCATATATAACTGTACATGTTGATCATATCCCCACCTTATTCTCCTCTTCTCAAGAGTGAATAAATTCAGTTCCTCTAATCTTTCCTCATAGCTGAGCTCCTCCATGCCTCTTATCAGTTTGGTTGCCCTTCTCTGCACTTTCTCCAGTTCCCCAATATTCTTTTTGAGAACAGGGGCCCAAAACTGAACTGCATATTCCAGATGAGGTCTTACTAATAATTTGTACAGGGGCAAAATTATATCTCTCTCTCTGGAGTCCATACCTCTCTTAATACAAGAAAGGACTTTGCTCGCTTTGGAAACCGCAGCTTGGCATTGCATGCCATTATTAAGCTTATGATCTACCAAAACCCCCAGATCCTTCTCCACTATGGATCCCCCCAGTTGTACTCACCCTAGTATGTATGATGCATGCATATTCTTAGCCCCCAAGTGCATAACTTTACATTTATCAACATTAAACCTCATCTGCCACATAGTCGCCCAATTAGACAGTGCATTGAGGTCGGCTTGTAAATTGGCGACATCCTGTAAGGACGTTTTTTCCACTGCATAGCTTGGTGTCATCTGCAAAGACAGAAATGTTACTTTTGATCTCAGACCCAATATCATTTATAAAGATATTAAAAATAAAGGTCCCAACACTGAACCTTGGGGTACACCACTGATAACCTTAGACCATTTAGAGTAAGAATCATTAACCACTACTCTCTGAATTCTGTCTTTTAGCCCACGTTCACACTGGGGCTGCGGGAGTGAAGCTTGCGAGTTCATCTGAACTCGCACGATTTCACTCCCGCTGGCAGTCCCGATTTCAGCCACGATTTCAAAGACATCTGAAACAGATGTCAATGTAAATTGCGGCTGAAATCGCAAAAAGTAGTACAGAAACTACTTTTTGTAATCGGTGCAGCGCCGCAGATGCGGCGTCGCACCGATTAGGACGGTGCCATTGCCCGCAATTTGCGGCAAATTTCGCCGATTTGACATGTCAAATCGCATGTCAAATCACACCAGTGTGAACCAGGGCTTAGACAGTTTTCTATCCATTTACAAAATGATATTTCCAATCCTGTAGACTTTACCTTACACATGAGCCGTGTGTGGGGAACTGTATCGAATGCTTTTGCAAAATCCAAGTATACCACGTCCACCGCCATCCCTCTGTCCAAGATTTTACTTACCTCTTCATAAAAAGAAATCAGGTTGGTCTGACAACTTCTGTTTTTCATGAATCCATGCTGTCTGTTGCTTAAAATATTTTTTTCCAGCAAGAACTCATCTATGTGGTCTTTTATTAATCTCTCCAGTATCTTCCCAACTATAGAAGTTAAACTAACAGGTCTATAGTTATTTGGTAAAGACTTTGTTCCCTTTTTAAATATAGGCACCACATTGGCCCTGTGCCAATCCAGTGGTACTATTCCTGTCATTAATGAGTCCCTAAAAATTAAATACAATGGCTTTGAAATTACAGAGCTCAATTCTTTTAGGATCCGTGGGTGTATGCCATCTGGTCCAGGTGCTTTATTCAACCTTATTCTGTCTAAATATTGCTGGACCATATCACTTTTGATCCATTGTGGATTTGGGGCTGTGTCACTACCAACCCCATTATGGACATGAGCTCCCCCATGCTCCTTTGTATACACAGAGCTGAAGAAAGTATTTAATAAATTAGCCTTCTCTTTGTCCCCAGTCACCCACTCTAGATTATTTAGTAAAGGGCCTACAAGCTTAGACTTGACCTTTTTACTAATAATATATTTGAATAATTTTTTGAGGATTGTCCTACTATCTTTTGCAATCTGTCATTCATTTTGAGTTTTTGCATCCTTGATTTCCTTTCTACATATCCTGTTATATCCTTTGTAACATTTAAATGACACTAGTGTTCCTTCATTTTTATATTTTTTAAAAGTTATTTTCTTATAGTTTATAGCTTTTTTAACTTTGGCCGTGAGCCACATAGGTTTTATTTTTAGCATTTTAAACTTATTGCCCATGGGAATATACTTTGCAGTGAGTTCACAAACAGTCTTTTTGAAGAATTCACATTTCTGTTCTGTGCCCATTGATGCCAATATTCTCTCCCAGTCTAAGTCCTGGAGAGCTGCCCTCGATCATCCTTGAACCTGCATCTTAAGCGCCTGAGAGGTAGAAGAGATCTTCTCCTCATCCTCTGAATCCTCAGACTGCTCCTGATTCCCATCTCCAGATAGGGATATCTCATCATCAGAATGCTCATCTGATAAAGAACCCAGAGCAGAGGAAGGGGATCTACCCTGCTTTCTGCTACTTTTTAAGGAGGTTGCGATTAATGTAGCAATCCTTCCTTCCAAGCCATCCAAAGCAGCTTTCATAGTGTCTTCAGTGACATATACAGGAGCTGCAACATTAGGTGAGGCTGCAAAGCCTGACAGGGGTACAGACTCATCCTGTGAGGCTGCTACCAGTCTGTCAGGGGGGATGGTAATCTGCAGGCATGTCCAGAACCCCTAGCTCTAGGCAGGGATTTCTTAGTGCCTTTTTTACCTGCCCCTGAAACCCTCTTACTGGGAGACATAGCCCTAAGCTGTAAAGCAGAGGTACTAGTACAAGTGCAACCACTGTTGTGCTCTTAGTCTTACAATACATATATATATTAGCTCACTGCACAACCTGATGCACAACCTGATGCCGAGTAGGTGTCTTAGGTATGCCTGGATCCGATCCTCTGAGATGCTTACAGCCCACAGCTCTGTGTCCCACCGCTTTACAGAAGGCTCTGGCGTGCTGGGATTTTAAATCATGCCACTTTGGCGCCTGTGTGCTGATGAGCCGTGCACGCACGCGCAATCACAACTCCCCTATTCCTTCCCTGTCACCAGTAAAGTCAAAAGCGTGCACGCGCACGTGCGGACTGTAATGACAGCGGCAAGGGGTGAGGGGGAGAAGAGAAAACTGCTGGAGGACTTTGTGGGACCCCTAGACTGCGTGGGGTCCCTACTCCTATAGTTATTGTGGCAGAGCCTGAAGCGGAGGAGGTGATCGGTTTTTATCAGACCAACTTCACTGAGCGTGTCCCTGGGCAGCGTAAGTATACACCAGGTATGTTACTTACTCCCTCTGGTGGCCAGGTAAGAAACCAGGTAAGACATTCAACTACTCACAGAAGATAATATTTTAAAAAAATTATCTTCCCTTACCTTATCCCCACCGCAGGAAAACTGCTGAGAACAACAGATCCAGCCTTCACCCATCACGGCGGGTAATGTTGTGCCAACCTTCCGGGTTCTGGGTTCCTACTTACAGGATCCTCTTCCCTGGACCTGTAGAAGACTCTGACAGAAACTTTTCGTGCCACTGTTAAAATAGTACATCAAAGCCTGGATCCCAGACCTCCGAAGAGAGACATTACAGGCAAAACCTTGTTTCTTCTTTCCACGAGGCCCGGGTACCATCCATCTTAGGCGTTTAGTATTGGCCCAAGGTATGGATCCAGTTGTATAGCTCTTATGCCTTGTACACACGATTGGAATTTCCGATGGAAAAAGTCAGATGGAATTTTTTCATCGGATATTCCGACCATGTGTATGCCCCATCGGATTTTTTCCATCGGAAATTCAGAGGAATTCCATCGGAGTTTAGAACATGTTCTCTTTTACTCCAATGGAATTTCACCGGAATTCCGATGTGATTTTGGCCGGTCAAAAGTCTGACCGTGTGTAGCTCTCTTCTTAGCACATGTTCAATGTGACCAACCACCTTAGACACTGGTGAAAAAACTGAGGTGCTCTCCATATGGGAGGGGTTATATAGGGGAGGAACTCGCCTTGTAATTATGGTTGCCAGTGTCCAATCACCTGATGGTGACTATCCTACCCACTAAGTAATTATCTAAGTCTCTGTGTCCCGTGATGTATGAACAAGAAAGACAAAATAATGCCTAATACAACTCTTATTATTGTGTAGCGCCCTCCTCACTCCCCTCTTTGCAGTGTGCTCGTTTCTCTTCTTGTCTAGGGGTATCTTAGAGGGGAGAGAGGGGGGACACCATGCCTGGCCTTCACCACAGGTGTCAGTGCGGTATAAGCAAAGTTCTTTCTCTACCTTCGGGTCAGTGCTGTGCACCTAAAACCTCCACGTGAGATTACCCTGAACAATGTCCACCAGAAAAGAGCCCCACACCATTAAAGTCCAACACTCCTTTATTCTTCTCCAGTGAACAGCATAATCAGTTAGACTCCCATAGAAAACAGAACAGAAAAGGAGGTGTGGATGCGAATAGGCTCAGACACAATGAACTCTCCACTTTCCTTCCTGAAAGTGGGTTGCGGTCTCCGAGCGAGGGGGAATTTCCTTCCAGGCGGTCTCTGGTGGGAGGCTCACCTGTCACTGGCAAACTGCTGCACCCGGTCTTCAAGTGAGGAGCTCCCCCAGGGTCCATTACGCCTTCCGGATTTGGGTACCCAACCCCTGGGTTCCCTAGGATCTCCTTCCCTCGCGGAACTCAGTGTTGGGCACTGAGCTCCAGACCTCCATCCGAGTACCTCACCCCAGGCTAAAGGTGCCTGGGATGGAACACGACCTCCGGACGCCCTCTAGGCCTAGGCCACCTAGAGGACCGACACGAACCACTGCCCACAGGCTGAAGGTGCCTGGGACTCGACCCCGTGACAAAGATGGCCGGCCCCTTTATACCCTCTCCCAGCAAGCATGGCAGGTTCCCCGCCCTACCATAACACTGCCGAGAGAGGACAAAAAGGAGGCCCGGCACACAGCAATGGCTCAACCCCCAGCCCATGGCAAAAGCCTCACCTGCTGGGCTACAGGGAATTACACATCACTGGAGTCTCTGCCAGTTAAATTTACACCCGGGAAAGTACATACCCGCTACAATTGGTTTAGGACATAGGCATCACTAAACCCAAGCATCTGAGTCATGTGCTCTGGGCCTTCTGTCATAGTGCCCAGGTTAGCAAGACCTCTGACTCCCAGTCGAATGCGGCCAGGTGACTGGTAGATCAGTCCTGAGCTTGCCAAACTGCTGTCACTGAGTATGGATGAAGGCGACGGCCAGTCACAGACAGAGAGAGACAGGGTGAGAAGGAGCAGGCATTGTCGGGTCCCGGCAATACAGATAAAAGTCATTGAAAAAAATGTCAGGGGTTCCCCTTAATATTCATACCAGACCCAAAGGGCATTGTAATGGACTGGGGGGGGACCCCTGTCATTTTTTTCAACGACTTTTCTCTGTATTGCCGGGAACAACAATTCATGAATAGCCGGAGTAGTTTTAAATTACTTTTTATCCTTCAGAAATTACACTTTGTGCAGTGACAGTTGTAGACACGGGAAACATGCGCTACTTTACATGCATACTATAGACACCCCCCAGGTACGAAATTTAAAGGAATATTTCACTTTTATTGTTTCACTTTAAGCATTATTAAAATCACTGCTCCCGAAAAAACGACCGTTTTTAAAACTTTTTTTGCATTGATACATGTCCCCTGGGGCAGGACCCGTGTCCCCAAACACTTTTTATGACAATAACTTGCATATTAACCTTTAAAATTAACACTTTTGATTTTTCATGTTCGTGTCCCATAGACTTTAACGGTGTTCGCGTGTTCTAATGTCACAGAAATTTCGGACCGACTCTCGTTACAAGTCAAGATTTTTTATTGCATATGCAGAGAAAATGGTTAAAGTATATTTGCGGCTTCAGAGATCCATTTTCTGCCTGTCATAGATTTACATTCTGCTTTTATAACCCTTAACCCTTCCCCTTTCCTGTTCGTAACGTCCTGATCATGTGTATAATTTCAACCTTTATTCTGACGTTTTAGCAGGAAAGAGGGAAATATCCTTTTTCAGCCTACACCTTATGACAGGATATTTCATACAATGGATACATAAATTATCTCATACAATGGAAACATAAATTATTTCATGGTTCACAGCCCATGTTTGGCAGATGTAAGCAAAATACAGTTTTACTATAAGTCAGCACATCTTTTGCACAAATAGAATATGGTCATATGACTTATTCCAGTAATTAGGACTATTATGCCGCGTACACACGATCATTTTTCCCGTCGGGAAAAATGACATTTTTTCCTTTGGACGAGAAAAACGATCGTCTGTGGGCTTTTTGCCGTTTTTCCCGACGGGAAAAACGGCATTAATCACGATGAGAAAAATTAGAACATGTTCTAATTTTTCTCATCGTTTTTTCCAGCATTTTTTTCCGCGGCAGTTTTCCCATAGGGAATCACTGCCACGGAGCCCACACACGGTCGTTTTTCTCGACAAAGAAAAAAATGACGGGAAAAACGGTCGTGTGTGGGGAAACATGCCGTTCCCTCGTTTTTCTTTTTTTTTTTCATGTCGTGATTCACGGCGGTGTTTTCACCGCCGTGAATCACGATCGTGTGTACGCGGCATTAGAGCTATTCAGCATATTTATGTATAATAGAGTTATATAAAACAAACATTTTAACTTTAGAAGATTAATATGCATCTTGATAGTTGACAGATAAAGTATAATTTTTAATTTATCTAACATTCCCTCCTTATTATACTTATAATGTCAATACTTCAAATATCCAGGTTCTTTATTTTACCAGGTATTATCATTTAGACAAATAGGTCTTTTGAAAGGACTGTAAGTTCATCTTCATCAGGTTCCGGGTATAGTTCAGTGTTGTTCTGGAAAAACATAGTCTTTGTTAGTGATGTGTCAATCAGTCTTTGAAGAATTCCTCTAATACAAGGATTGCAGCAACATCCACACAGCGTAAGGACCGTGGCTGCCATGACAACAGAGATGAGCAAACCTTTTGCAAGATCACCCCATTTACCAAACCATTTTTCAAAGAGTCCTGTTAAGGGGTTCTCTACACCAGAGTTCTCAGTTAGTTCCTGGGATAACATTTGTAGGCCTTGCAAAGCCTTGGTGATACTTCCATCAGGTGCCGTATTATTTGGAATAAAAGTGCAGCAGAAGGTGCCGAACATTTCGCATACCCCGCCCCTTTCTGCCAGCAACATATCCAATGCTATACGGTTCTGCCACGCTGTCAAAGAGGTGGCTTCCAATTGTGCTGCTATACCTTTGATAGCATCTCTGGTGTAATTCACAAACCTCTGCTGGTTGTAGTAAATGTAGTTTATCCAGTCGACATTCTCTTTGGGCTGTACCAATAGGAAGAGTGAGGTGAGTCCTGCTGTTACTTGATTCTGTGCTTTAAATTCATCCGGAACTCCTCGTGGAACACCTATTGAGTCTATATAAACCCGGTTGTCAAAGGATCCTTGGGGTGTTTCTCACTTAAACCGTTTAAAATAGTGTTTACCTGGTAGTTTTATCAATTTGTTAGTCATAGGAACAATATAAAAGGGAAGCAACAGGCGGGTAAGGGCACAACTACCCTCCCATCTAGGTGGCAGTCTGGGTCTTAGTTTCATGTCCCCACACTGCCACCAAACATCAGCCAGTTGCCGTTTCTGTTCCTGAAACCATTTTAGTTGGTACTTAATGTCTGTAGTTGATGTTGTGATCGCACAGTATTCAGGAGATAGGGTGCCAACCTTTGAACCATCCTTGTCTATGTTAAAGAAACAAGAAAAATTTCCTGGTAATGCTTGTACTGAAGGGGGTATACTTCGCATTTTAGTTTTAGGGTATCTCTTTTTCTCATTTGCACATTCAGACCCAGTAATATTTTCTGAAAACAGTCTTATTATGCAAGTTAAATCTGTTTCCTCTTCAGGGAGAGGAATGGTAGCTAGTTGTGGTCTTGGGTTTGCACAAGAAATACAATCACTTAACCCCTTAGATTGAGTTGTGTATCTGACCCATTCTATCCACTCATTTTTGTCTCCAAATCCTGTTTCTATACTTAATTGTTCCTTGTAGGTAAAATCTGTTTTAAACAAGGAGGGATTAAGTTGAAACTGAGTGGGCTCTGGGACTGGGGTGTTCTGACCAGGGATTACAACCTTAATAGTAATTCTTCCTAGTAGATCACTCAGGCTGGGCCTATATACTCCTAGACCATAAACTCCAGCATCTGATACCTGCAGGTTTTTTATTGTCAAGGAGATGGAATTACATTTATTAGGTGTAAGCCAATCACGGGACTGGCAATCACCAGTCCACCCTCTTCGACTGTATATAGATATACGTTCTACCTGATCCTTCCTTTGTTTAGGGATCACGGGCAGAACTAGCAAGCCAACCATTATCATCTGTTGACCACCACACATCAGCCCACGCACTGCATTCTGGAGTAGAACATAAGTATTTGCCCGTAAAAACATATCTTTGATACCCAATGTCTATGACTTGACTTAGATCAAATTGTATTGTGGTGGTCTTACCTTGTATAACATTTATGGTGACACCATCTGGCCCCTTCATTATCTGTCTTTCCCCTCTATGACCCAGTATGTTCAGTATTGGAATGAGGTCAAAAAGCATATAAATCCCCACAACTATGCCCCCTACTATCAATGTGATCAAAAGGATTCTCCCTGTCCATGTTTTAGTAAAATACCCTGGTTCAAACATTAGTCTCTCTCTTTATTATTTTTATCCAGACCCAATCTCCAGGTTGTACAAGATCTTCTTGTTCTGTTTTAGTCTCTTGACCTGTAAGAGAATTTGGGCATAGGAGTTCTTTAGTTGTTAGCAACTTTCTCATATAATTTGCCAGTTCATAGTCCATTTCCTCATCATCTCGAGCGAATGCTCTGAGTTGTGGAATATAATAAGGTTTACCATACAACATTTCATACGGTGTTAGGCCCTTAGCAGTAGGGGTAATTCTTGTACTTAACAATGCCATTGGCAAACACTGAACCCAGTTTTTTCCTGTTTCCTCCATCAATTTTCTTAGTTTACTCTTTAAGGTACCATTATGTCTTTCCACTGTGCCTGCAGATTGTGGGTGGTAGACACAGTGGTTTTTCAGGTCAATATTATACCATTTACCAATCTGTTGTATTGTTCGGTTCACAAAATGGGAGCCATTGTCACTGTAAATTACCGAGGGGATCCCTTGTCGTGGAATCACCTCTTTGATTAGTACTTTGGCTACTGACTGCCCATCCGGGTGTGTCATAGGAAAAGCTTCCACCCACTTTGTAAACATATCAACAATAACCAGACAGTACTTTTTATTCTCACATTTGTTCAATTCAATAAAATCCATGCATATTGTGTGAAAGGGATAAGGGGGTTGTGGGAAATGACCTCGTAAGGGTCGTAGGGCACCTTGTGCATGGTATCTGTTACAAATCGGACATGTGAGACAAAAAGTTTTTGAGTAGTTCGTAAATCCATATGTTGTGAATACCTTGTTGATCACCTGTACCATCCCTCCTTTTGAGGTATGGGCTTGCCCATGGCTCAATAATGCAGCATACCTAAATAATGATGTAGGTAAGATGGGTTTACCATCTGTACTTGTATATACATCATTGACCAGTGTTGCCCCTTTTGATAACCACTTTTGTTTTTCACCTTCCGGTGATGCCTTCTGCATTTCTGATAACCATGTTTCATCAATAGCTTTCCGTACCTCACCATTAGGGATGAGCTTCGTGTTCGAGTCGAACATACGTTCGACTCGAACATCGGCTGTTCGATCGTTCGACGAAGATCGAACGATTTGGGCCATTCGCGCCAAATTCGAGTGACGCGAACGGCCCACAATGCACTACGCCATCGCAGTGTCATCCAGGCGCTGTGATTGGCCAAGCATGCACTGTGACCCCGCATGCTTGGCCAATCACAGTGCCGGCAGCGAGGAGAGCAATGATTGGCCACAGGCAGGATGCCGGTGGCCAATTATTGCTGAGGGTGTTTAGTACACGCCCCACACTATAAAAGGCCGCCAGCACGGCGGCCTAGTGTAGTGTGTTCCGGAGCAGGGAAAGAGAAGCATAGGCAGGGACAGTGACATTTTTTTTTTTCTTGCTTAACCTGGATTCCTTTAGTTTAGGGAAAGAGAAGGATAGGTAGGGAGAGTGTCAGTGTGTTTTACTGTGCGAATCCTTGTTTCTAGGGACAGGGAAGGACAGTGAGGGAATTCTCCTTGTGCTATAGTGTGCTTTAAAAAAACATTTTTTCTAGGGACAGAAAACTATAGGTAGGGAGAGTGTCAGTGTGTTTTACTGTGCGAATCCTTGTTTCTAGGGACAGGGAAGGACAGTGAGGGAATTCTCCTTGTGCTATAGTGTGCTTTAAAAAAACATTTTTTCTAGGGACAGAAAACTATAGGTAGGGAGAGTGTCAGTGTGTTTTACTGTGCGAATCCTTGTTTCTAGGGACAGGGAAGGACAGTGAGGGAATTCTCCTTGTGCTATAGTGTGCTTTAAAAAAACATTTTTTCTAGGGACAGAAAACTATAGGTAGGGAGAGTGTCAGTGTGTTTTACTGTGTGAATCCTTGTTTCTAGGGACAGGGAAGGACAGTGAGGGAATTCTCCTTGTGCTATAGTGTGCTTTAAAAAAACATTTTTTCTAGGGACAGAAAACTATAGGTAGGGAGAGTGTCAGTTTCTTTCACTGTGACAATCCTTGTTTCTAGGGACAAAGAAGGAAAGTGAGGGAAATTCTCCTTGTGCTATAGTGTGCTTTAAAAAAACATTTTTTCTAGGGACAGAAAACTATAGGTAGGGAGAGTGTCAGTGTGTTTTACTGTGCGAATCCTTGTTTCTAGGGAAAGGGAAGGACAGTGAGGGAATTCTCCTTGTGCTATAGTGTGCTTTAAAAAAACATTTTTTCTAGGGACAGAAAACTATAGGTAGGAAGAGTGTCAGTTTCTTTCACTGTGATAATCCTTGTTTCTAGGGACAAAGAAGGAAAGTGAGGGAAATTCTCCTTGTGCTATAGTGTGCTTTAAAAAAACATTTTTTCTAGGGACAGAAAACTATAGGTAGGGAGAGTGTCAGTGTCTTTTACTGTGCGAATCCTTGTTTCTAGGGACAGGGAAGGACAGTGAGGGAATTCTCCTTGTGCTATAGTGTGCTTTAAAAAAACATTTTTTCTAGGGACAGAAAACTATAGGAAGGAAGAGTGTCAGTTTCTTTCACTGTGATAATCCTTGTTTCTAGGGACAAAGAAGGAAAGTGAGGGAAATTCTCCTTGTGCTATAGTGTGCTTTAAAAAAACATTTTTTCTAGGGACAGAAAACTATAGGTAGGGAGAGTGTCAGTGTGTTTTACTGTGCGAATCCTTGTTTCTAGGGACAGGGAAGGACAGTGAGGGAATTCTCCTTGTGCTATAGTGTGCTTTAAAAAAACATTTTTTCTAGGGACAGAAAACTATAGGTAGGGAGAGTGTCAGTGTGTTTTACTGTGCGAATCCTTGTTTCTAGGGACAGGGAAGGACAGTGAGGGAATTCTCCTTGTGCTATAGTGTGCTTTAAAAAAACATTTTTTCTAGGGACAGAAAACTATAGGTAGGGAGAGTGTCAGTGTGTTTTACTGTGCGAATCCTTGTTTCTAGGGACAGGGAAGGACAGTGAGGGAATTCTCCTTGTGCTATAGTGTGCTTTAAAAAAACATTTTTTCTAGGGACAGAAAACTATAGGTAGGGAGAGTGTCAGTGTCTTTTACTGTGCGAATCCTTGTTTCTAGGGACAGGGAAGGACAGTGAGGGAATTCTCCTTGTGCTATAGTGTGCTTTAAAAAAACATTTTTTCTAGGGACAGAAAACTATAGGTAGGGAGAGTGTCAGTGTGTTTTACTGTGCGAATCCTTGTTTCTAGGGACAGGGAAGGACAGTGAGGGAATTCTCCTTGTGCTATAGTGTGCTTTAAAAAAACATTTTTTCTAGGGACAGAAAACTATAGGTAGGGAGAGTGTCAGTGTGTTTTACTGTGCGAATCCTTGTTTCTAGGGACAGGGAAGGACAGTGAGGGAATTCTCCTTGTGCTATAGTGTGCTTTAAAAAAACATTTTTTCTAGGGACAGAAAACTATAGGTAGGAAGAGTGTCAGTTTCTTTCACTGTGATAATCCTTGTTTCTAGGGACAAAGAAGGAAAGTGAGGGAAATTCTCCTTGTGCTATAGTGTGCTTTAAAAAAACATTTTTTCTAGGGACAGAAAACTATAGGTAGGGAGAGTGTCAGTGTGTTTTACTGTGCGAATCCTTGTTTCTAGGGACAGGGAAGGACAGTGAGGGAATTCTCCTTGTGCTATAGTGTGCTTTAAAAAAACATTTTTTCTAGGGACAGAAAACTATAGGTAGGGAGAGTGTCAGTGTGTTTTACTGTGCAAATCCTTGTTTCTAGGGACAGGGAAGGACAGTGAGGGAATTCTCCTTGTGCTATAGTGTGCTTTAAAAAAACATTTTTTCTAGGGACAGAAAACTATAGGTAGGAAAAGTGTCAGTTTCTTTCACTGTGATAATCCTTGTTTCTAGGGACAAAGAAGGAAAGTGAGGGAAATTCTCCTTGTGCTATAGTGTGCTTTAAAAAAACATTTTTTCTAGGGAAAGAAAACTATAGGTAGGGAGAGTGTCAGTGTGTTTTACTGTGCGAATCCTTGTTTCTAGGGACAGGGAAGGACAGTGAGGGAATTCTCCTTGTGCTATAGTGTGCTTTAAAAAAAAAAATTTTCTAGGGACAGAAAACTATAGGAAGGAAGAGTGTCAGTTTCTTTCACTGTGATAATACTTGTTTCTAGGGACAAAGAAGGAAAGTGAGGGAAATTCTCCTTGTGCTATAGTGTGCTTTAAAAAAACATTTTTTCTAGGGACAGAAAACTATAGGTAGGGAGAGTGTCAGTGTGTTTTACTGTGCGAATCCTTGTTTCTAGGGACAGGGAAGGACAGTGAGGGAATTCTCCTTGTGCTATAGTGTGCTTTAAAAAAACATTTTTTCTAGGGACAGAAAACTATAGGTAGGGAGAGTGTCAGTGTGTTTTACTGTGCGAATCCTTGTTTCTAGGGACAGGGAAGGACAGTGAGGGAATTCTCCTTGTGCTATAGTGTGCTTTAAAAATACATTTTTTCTAGGGACAGAAAACTATAGGTAGGAAGAGTGTCAGTTTCTTTCACTGTGATAATCCTTGTTTCTAGGGACAAAGAAGGAAAGTGAGGGAAATTCTCCTTGTGCTATAGTGTGCTTTAAAAAAACATTTTTTCTAGGGACAGAAAACTATAGGTAGGGAGAGTGTCAGTGTGTTTTACTGTGCGAATCCTTGTTTCTAGGGACAGGGAAGGACAGTGAGGGAATTCTCCTTGTGCTATAGTGTGCTTTAAAAAAACATTTTTTCTAGGGACAGAAAACTATAGGTAGGGAGAGTGTCAGTGTGTTTTACTGTGCAAATCCTTGTTTCTAGGGACAGGGAAGGACAGTGAGGGAATTCTCCTTGTGCTATAGTGTGCTTTAAAAAAACATTTTTTCTAGGGACAGAAAACTATAGGTAGGAAGAGTGTCAGTTTCTTTCACTGTGATAATCCTTGTTTCTAGGGACAAAGAAGGAAAGTGAGGGAAATTCTCCTTGTGCTATAGTGTGCTTTAAAAAAACATTTTTTCTAGGGACAGAAAACTATAGGTAGGGAGAGTGTCAGTGTGTTTTACTGTGCGAATCCTTGTTTCTAGGGACAGGGAAGGACAGTGAGGGAATTCTCCTTGTGCTATAGTGTGCTTTAAAAAAACATTTTTTCTAGGGACAGAAAACTATAGGTAGGGAGAGTGTCAGTGTGTTTTACTGTGCGAATCCTTGTTTCTAGGGACAGGGAAGGACAGTGAGGGAATTCTCCTTGTGCTATAGTGTGCTTTAAAAAAACATTTTTTCTAGGGACAGAAAACTATAGGTAGGGAGAGTGTCAGTGTGTTTTACTGTGCGAATCCTTGTTTCTAGGGACAGGGAAGGACAGTGAGGGAATTCTCCTTGTGCTATAGTGTGCTTTAAAAAAACATTTTTTCTAGGGACAGAAAACTATAGGTAGGAAGAGTGTCAGTTTCTTTCACTGTGATAATCCTTGTTTCTAGGGACAAAGAAGGAAAGTGAGGGAAATTCTCCTTGTGCTATAGTGTGCTTTAAAAAAACATTTTTTCTAGGGACAGAAAACTATAGGTAGGGAGAGTGTCAGTGTGTTTTACTGTGCGAATCCTTGTTTCTAGGGACAGGGAAGGACAGTGAGGGAATTCTCCTTGTGCTATAGTGTGCTTTAAAAAAACATTTTTTCTAGGGACAGAAAACTATAGGAAGGAAGAGTGTCAGTTTCTTTCACTGTGATAATCCTTGTTTCTAGGGACAAAGAAGGAAAGTGAGGGAAATTCTCCTTGTGCTATAGTGTGCTTTAAAAAAACATTTTTTCTAGGGACAGAAAACTATAGGTAGGGAGAGTGTCAGTGTGTTTTACTGTGCGAATCCTTGTTTCTAGGGACAGGGAAGGACAGTGAGGGAATTCTCCTTGTGCTATAGTGTGCTTTAAAAAAACATTTTTTCTAGGGACAGAAAACTATAGGAAGGAAGAGTGTCAGTTTCTTTCACTGTGATAATCCTTGTTTCTAGGGACAAAGAAGGAAAGTGAGGGAAATTCTCCTTGTGCTATAGTGTGCTTTAAAAAAACATTTTTTCTAGGGACAGAAAACTATAGGTAGGGAGAGTGTCAGTGTGTTTTACTGTGCGAATCCTTGTTTCTAGGGACAGGGAAGGACAGTGAGGGAATTCTCCTTGTGCTATAGTGTGCTTTAAAAAAAACATTTTTTCTAGGGACAGAAAACTATAGGTAGGGAGAGTGTCAGTGTGTTTTACTGTGTGAATCCTTGTTTCTAGGGACAGGGAAGGACAGTGAGGGAATTCTCCTTGTGCTATAGTGTGCTTTAAAAAAACATTTTTTCTAGGGACAGAAAACTATAGGTAGGGAGAGTGTCAGTGTCTTTTACTGTGCGAATCCTTGTTTCTAGGGACAGGGAAGGACAGTGAGGGAATTCTCCTTGTGCTATAGTGTGCTTTAAAAAAACATTTTTTCTAGGGACAGAAAACTATAGGAAGGAAGAGTGTCAGTTTCTTTCACTGTGATAATCCTTGTTTCTAGGGACAAAGAAGGAAAGTGAGGGAAATTCTCCTTGTGCTATAGTGTGCTTTAAAAAAAACATTTTTTCTAGGGACAGAAAACTATAGGTAGGAAGAGTGTCAGTTTCTTTCACTGTGATAATCCTTGTTTCTAGGGACAGGGAAGGACAGTGAGGGAAATTCTCCATGTGCTATAGTGTGCTAAAGCATTCCTCATCAACCATCTTTGAAATCCTTGTTTTTTTGGACAGTCAGGGAAATTGTCGTTGTGCTATTCTGTGCAAAAGCAATCATCCTCAACCATATTTAGAAATCCTTAAGTAAAGGGACAGAGAAGGACACCTGAAGGTAGCCCTTATTGCTTTTTTCCCATCTCCCTGCAGGCCATCTATTAGAATGTCTGGAAGGCAAACAAGGAGAGGCAGACAGTCAGGAGGCAATAAAAGAGGGCAAGCAGGCTCTGTGTCTGGGGGCAACAGTGCTGGTCGTGGACGCGGTGCATTGTCATCAGCACATGGCCATGGGACACGCTTGTCCTTCTTTTCGGCAGCTGGACATGTTGAGCCACATCATGCCGAAGACTTGGTAGAGTGGATGACCAAGCCCTCCTCCTCCTCCTCATCCTCTCTCACCCAGGCTCAGGGTACTGGAAAAGCAGCTGCCAAAGCGTCCTCTTCCCTGGTATCAATGTCAGACTCATCATCAGTCACTCCTTCCCTAGACCCACCATGTCCTCCTCCTGAGGAGTCCCCCGAACTGTTTGAGCACAGTGTTGGGTACATGCTCCAGGAGGATGCCCAGCGTTTCGAAGGGTCTGATGATGAAACCCAGCTACAGGAAGGCAGTAGCGTGAGAGCAGACAGAGGGGATGCTCAAGAAGGACACCAATCTGGCAGTCATGTTCCAGCAGCTGCAGCATACTGCCAGATTGGCTCCAGTGATGAGGAGGGAGGGGATGATGAGGTCACTGACTCCACGTGGGTGCCTAATAGGAGAGAGGAGGAGGAGGAGGATGAGGAGGAGGCACATCTCCAACGAGGCAGGATGCCCTTTGGTGGCCAGCGTAAGGGCAGTACACCAACGGAATCACACCGCAGAGCTCCGCCTGTGCAGGGCGCTGCCTCTGCCCGTCATTCAAAAAGTTCTTTGGTGTGGGCCTTTTTTGAGGCTAGTGCATCAGATCGCACAGCTGCTGTTTGCAACATGTCTCAAGCGTATATCGCGTGGCCAAAACATCAGCCGCTTGGGTACCACATGCCTGACCAGACATATGTTGACCTGCCATGCAGCTCGTTGGCAAGCCTACCTCAAAGACCCACACCAAAGAACAAAGCGGACCTCTCCTTGCACCGCATCAGCTGGGATCTCCAACCCCACTATAACTTCAGTCCTCTCTGAAACATGCACTGAGAGGAATGAAGGTGTAGAATTAGGTGTGTCACAGCCAAGCACTTGCGGCCACTCTGCTAGCAGTACACCGACGTCCGATTCTAGCAGGCAAATTTCCCTGCCCCAGCTGCTGGACCGTCGAAAGAAGTTCACTCCCAGCCATCCACATGCCCAGCGGTTGAATGCTAGCTTGGCTAAATTGCTAGCGCTTCAACTGCTGCCTTTTCAGTTGGTAGACTCGGCCCCCTTCCGTGAGTTTGTGCAATGTGCGGTTCCTCAGTGGCAGGTTCCCAAACGCCACTTTTTCTCACGGAAGGCTATTCCGGCTCTCTACCGGCATGTGGAAGGCAATGTCTTGGCCTCGCTGGACAGGGCGGTCAGCGGTAAGGTGCATATTACCGCTGACTCATGGTCCAGCAGGCATGGACAGGGACGTTACCTTTCTTTCACGGCCCATTGGGTCACTCTTTTGGCAGCTGGGAAGGATGCAGGACAAGGTGCAGTAGTGTTGGAGGTTGTTCCACCGCCACGCCTCCAAAATGCTACTACTGGTTGTGACACACCTCTCTCCTCCACCCCCTCCTCTTCTTCTTCCTCCATGGCCTCTTCCTGTGGTTTGTCCTCGGAACCAGCGGTGCTCCGTAGGCGTTCAAGGGGCTACGCAAGTACGCAGGCAAAAAGATGCCATGCCGTGCTTGCGCTGGTGTGTTTGGGGGACAGAAGCCACACTGGGGCAGAGGTCCTGTCTGCTCTGCAGGGCCAGGCCGAGAGGTGGTTGACGCCACGCCAGCTTAAGCCAGGAATGGTGGTTTGCGACAATGGCACCAACCTCCTCTCCGCCCTCCGACAGGGACAACTGACCCATGTGCCCTGTGTGGCTCACGTCCTTAACCTGGTGGTGCAGCGGTTCTTGGGCAGGTACCCGGGCTTACAGGATGTCCTGAGGCAGGCCAGGAAAGTCTGTGTGCATTTCCGCAGATCTTATAATGCCAGTGCTCGCCTGGCTGAGCTGCAAAAGGAGTTGAACCTGCCCAAGAACCGCCTTATATGTGACATGCCCACCAGGTGGAACTCAACGTTGGCCATGCTGCAGCGGCTGCACACGCAGCAGAGGGCCATCAATGAGTACCTGTGCGACTACGGCACCAGGACAGGGTCAGGGGAGCTTGTTTTTTTTTCTCCACGCCAGTGGGGCATGATCAGGGATGCATGCACTGTCCTGGCACCATTTGAGGAGGCCACGAGGATGGTGAGCAGTGACAGTGCATGCATCAGTGACACTGTACCTCTTGTCCACCTGTTGGAGCACACGCTGCGTGGAATAATGGACAGGGCACTTGAGGCAGAACAGAGGCAGGAAGAGGAGGACTTCCTTGCCTCTCAAGGCCCCCTTTACCCAGACAGTGTTCCTTCTGTCCCACCCATCGCACAGGAAGAGGAGGAGGAGGAGGAGGAGGAGGAGGATTGTGTCAGCATGGAGGTGGAGGCTGGCACTCAGCATCATCAGCAGCAGTCTTTTAGGGATGATTTACAGTCCCAAGAAACCAGTGGACTTGTACGTGGCTGGGAGGAGGTGGCTGCGGATCATGTAGTCCTTAGTGACCCAGAGGACTCCGGAGCGAATGCCTCAGCAAACCTACGCTGCATGGCCTCCCTGATCCTGCAAAGTCTGCGGAAGGATCCTCGTATTCTTCGGATCAAGGAGAGGGACCATTACTGGCTGGCCACTCTCCTTGATCCACGGTACAAGGGTAAGGTTGCGGACCTTATGTTACCGTCGCAGAGGGAGCAGAGGATGAGACAACTCCGGGAGGCCTTGCAGAAAGGTCTGTACAACGCGTTCCCAGAGACTGGGAGGTTACAAACTCCTGGTCCTGGACAACGAGTTGCTGAGGCTTCGGCCAGTCAAAGAAGGAGCGGTGGGGAAGGTGGCCGTCTGACCGATGCGTTCAGACAATTCTTTAGTCCGCAGCCCCAAAGTATGATCGGTTCCAGCAACCATCGCCAGCGTCTGATAAACATGGTGCAGGAATATCTAGGGGCAAGGTCAGACTTGGACACCTTCCCCACCGAAAATCCTCTGGCTTACTGGGTCTTGAGGATGGATCACTGGCCAGAGCTTGCACAGTATGCAATTGAGCTACTGGCCTGTCCTGCATCCAGCGTTCTTTCGGAACGCACATTCAGTGCTGCTGGAGGATTTGTCACGGATCACAGGGTGCGCCTGTCCACCGACTCGGTTGATCGACTGACTTTCATCAAGATGAACCAGTCTTGGATCACCACCAGCTACCACACACCTGATGCTGATATAACAGACTAATTGATTTTAACATGTCACATCCCTTCAAGACTGATGCTGATGCTGAGTGCCTGTGCTGTTATGTTGACTGGCTATCCTCCTCCTCCGAGTCCTCAATGATACGATTGATGATGATAGCTTGGAAGATCATTTTTGTTTATGGGTGCCGCCACCAGTGGCTAAGGCCCAATTTTTCAGCCCCTGTTTTACAGGGGCGTGTAATTACAATTTTTTTAGCAATAATTTGCCATAGGGCTCATTGCTGTGCTCCAAGTACAGTATCTGTGGGGGGTTGGAGTGTTGTGGCACCAGTGCCTAAGGCCCAATTTTTCAGCCCCTGTTTAACAGGGGCGTGTCATTACAATTTTTGAAGCAATACTTTGCAACAGGGCTCATTGCTGTGCTCCAAGTACAGTATCTGTGAGGGGTTGTAGTGTTGTGCCACCAGTGCCTAAGGCCCAATTTTTCAGCCCCAGTTCAACAGGGGCATGCAATTACAATTCTTGATCTAATAATTCACAGCAGGGCCCATTGCTGCACCCACCAAGAGTAACTCTGAGGGCTTACAGTGTTGTGGCAACGCCACCACCACCACCACCACGAAAGGCCCAATTTTTCAGCCCCTGTTCAAAAGGGGCATGTAATTACAATTCTTGATCTAATAATTCACAGCAGGGCCCATTCCTGCACCCACCAAGAGTAACTCTGAGGGCTTACAGTGTTGTGGCAACACCACCACCACCACCACGAAAGGCCCAATTTTTCAGCCCCTGTTCAACAGGGGCATGCAATTACAATTCTTGATCTAATAATTCACAGCAGGGCCCATTCCTGCACCCACCAAGAGTAACTCTGAGGGCTTACAGTGTTGTGGCAACACCACCACCACCACCACCACCACGAAAGGCCCAATTTTTCAGCCCCTGTTCAACAGGGGCATGCAATTACAATTCTTGATCTAATAATTCACAGCAGGGCCCATTGCTGCAGCCACCAAGAGTAACTGTCAGGGCTTACAGTGTTGTGGCACCAGCACCACCATCAAAGGCCCAATTTTTACTACCACTGTTCAACAATTATATGTAATTAAAATTCCTGATATAATAGTTGACAGCAGGGCGTTCCAGCACCAACCAAGAGTAACTGTGAGTGCTTACAGTGTTGTGCCAACACCAACAACTAAGGGGCCTATTTCTGCAGAGTATATACGGCAGGTCCCTACTTTCAAACATCCAACTTACAAACGACTCCTACTTGCAAACGCAAGAAGACAACAGGAAGTGAGAGGAAATCTACCACTAGGAAGGAAAATTCTCTCCTGTAAGAATAAATATGGGAGAAAGGTGTCTCCTCTGTACTGATGCTTTATCAGCAATCCTTGTTTCAAGAAAAACACCACATTTCAAAAACAGTTGTCATTGGGACGGAAAGTGAGGTGAAATGTTCTGAACAGGGGCACAGACAGCAAAACAAATGTTACAGGGGTGATAACCCTTACCTATGTTTTCCAAAAAGTTTAAAAATAGATTTTTGGGCTGGAGCTACACTTCAACAATGTAACTGTTCAAAATTACAAACAGATTCTACATAAGAACAAACCTACAGTCCCTGTCTTGTATGCACCGCCTGTATACGGCTGTTCAGAGTATATAGGGCCTTTTTTATTTTATGTGCGGGGTTCCCCTTAATATCCATACAAGACCCAAAGGGGCTGGTAATGGGCTGGGGTAGGGGGGGGGTCATGGGGTAGCTATGCCATTTTTCTTAAAGATTTTCATCCATATTACCGGGACCAGACATTACATTAAAGCCGCAAGCAGTTTTAAATGGCTTTTTTTTCCTTTAGAAGTGTCATTTTGTGCAGGGACAGTTCTAAACACGGGAAACACGTGGCACTTCACAGGCATACTTTAGACACCCCCCCAGGTACGATATTTAAAGGAATATTTGACAGTTTTTTTTTCACTTTATGCATCATTAAAATGACTGCTCCCGAAAAACGACTGTTTTTAAAACTTCTTTTTGCATTGATACATGTCCCCTGGTGCACAACCCGGGTTCCCAAACCCTTTTTAGGACAATAACATGCATAATAGTTGTTATAATTAGCACTTTAGAATTCGAACGTTCGCATTCATTGTATTTAATAGGGTTCTAATGTTCGTACGAACTTTCGGTCCGTTCGTGGGTTCTGGTGCGAACCGAACCCGGGGGTGTTCGGCTCATCACTACTCACCATTTACTTGGAGATTTGTATAACATATGTACGTTATTTGCTGTCCTTCAGCAGCTGCTTTTGCTGTCTTGTCTGCTAGTGCATTCCCTAGGGTAATTGGATCTGTTCCCTTTCTATGTGCTGCACATTTACAAATAGCCACTTGTGCTGGTTTTTGTACATTTTCTAGAAGGGCAAGAATGAGATCTCTATGTGTGATCGGTTTACCTGTGGACGTAATCATACCCCTATTTTTCCATTGCTGGGCAAATATGTGTATAGTGGAGAAAGCATATTGGCTGTCAGTATAAATATTTATTTTTTTCCCTTCCCCTAGACTGCAAGCCCTAGACAGGGCTATAATTTCAGCTTGTTGTGCAGAATAGGAATTGGGAAGGGATCTGGCTTCAATGACCTGGTCATGTGTCACTATAGCATAAGCTGTTTGATTTATCCCTTTATCGTTTTTTCTACACGACCCATCAACAAAGAAGGTAATGTCAGCATCTAGAAAGGGAACATCAGTGAGATCCTTTATAGGGAGTACCCGTTCATCAATTTGAGCTATACAATCATGTGGATCCCCGTCACCAGGTGTTGGCATTAGTGTAGTGGGATTCAATGTAGTGCACCTCTCAATTGTAAGGTGTGGCTGTCCCAGAAGTGTAGTCATGCATGATAAATGTCTGGCTGGAGATAAATAGGAGATCTTGTCTTGTAGTAAGATCACTAAGATGGCATGTGGGACCTTAAGTACCAGGGGATGGAACAATACTATCAATGCAGAGGACCGTATGGCCAATGAGGCTGCTACTACAGCTTGTACACAGTGGGGCAAACTCCGTGCCACTGGATCTAATTTAGTTGAGTAAAATGCAATTGGTTTGTGTTTGTCCCCATAAACCTGAGTGAGAACAGAAGTCATGTACCCCTCTTTACAGTCTACAGTCTGATAAAATATTTTACTGTAATTGGGTAAGCTGAGCACAGAGGAACCCACAATGAGGTGCTTCACTTTTGTAAATGCATCCTCTGCTTGTACATTCCACTGGATGCAATCTTTCGCAGACATTTGTGTACCATAGATGAGATCAGAAAGAGGCGCCACCTCCGTAGCATAATTAGCTATCCATGCTCTACAAAAATTTGCCATACCAAGAAATGACATCATTTCTTTTTTGGTGCGTGGTTTGGGGACTTGAAGGATGGCCTCTTTTCGGATCTCATCCAGATGTCTGCCTTCTTGAGACAAAATATAACCCAAGTATGTCACCTTTTCTTTCCATAGTTGTAGTTTATGCTTGCTGACCTTGTGACCTTGTTCTGCGAGGAAATGCATCAGAGCCAAGGTGTCAAGTTTGCATTGTTGCTCCGAAGGAGCTGCTACCAAAATGTCATCCACATACAAGAGAATTTGACTCCCACAGGGAGGTACAAACCTAGACAAATTATTGGACATTTCTTGTGAGAAAATAGTTGGACTTTCACAATATCCCTGGGGTAACCTGGTGTATGTGTATTTTTTCTTTTTATGTGTAAAAGCGAACCAGAACTGACTGTCTTTGTGTAAGGCAATAGAAAAGAAAGCGTTACTGATATCAATGCCCTCGGTAATACGGCCCTATTGACCGCCTGTAAATCCTGTACAAGTCTCCACCCATCTTCCCCTCCCTTCTGCTTCCTGACTGGGAACAGGGGCGTGTTACATGGTGAATCCGGACATTCAATGATGACACCATTTTTTAGTAATTCCACTATCAAGTGGTCTGCTCCCTCTTCGGCATCTTTCCTTAGTGGATATTGTTTTTGATGAGGCCTCATTGTACTTTTAGGGGTTATTTGGACCTCACTGGCTGTTTTAATTAGTCCAACGTCTGTTTTTCCTTTTGACCACAAGAAATCGGGGACGTCTTTTAAGGCATCCTCTTCTTCTTGGGTCAAAAGTGTCAGTCACTGTCTTTTGTCACAAACTTCAATCATGTGGATTCTGGGTGTACATTCAACAAACCATGCTAATCTGCACCTCCGAATCCCTTTGGATTCTAGTTCCTCATCTGTTAGTAGAACCCAGTCTGTGATAAGTTCTCCCAGCTCATACCATGATACCCCAGGGTTCCGGGTGACCGAAACATGAGGTACAGTATCCTGCCTGTATATTTGCAGAATTGGTTGTGGTAGGAGACAAGTAGCCACACTATTTCCTTCCTTATCACAGTACAGGTATCTTAAGAGCACTTCAGTGTTAGTGAGACTCATTAACTGTTTCTCATAAGACTTATCAGGCCCTGAGGTCTTTTTGTAGTACATAGTGCAATGGAGGTTCGTCTGGACCTTGTACCCGCTCCTCACAGGCTCTTCTTCAACTATTTCTGTCAGGGTTTTGGGCATCTTTAACCCCTCAGTTTGCAAATCCAAGCTATACCAGTATCGGGGCTCATTATCCACGGCTGTGATTCGTTTTTCACACAGCCGATGGGCTTTGAGGCCCCCCTCCACTGGTATGACAGAAATATCGAGAGCATGCAACATGTCTCTATCCAACAAATTAACAGAACATTTAGTTGAAATTACAATTTTACACTGAGCCTTTTTACCTGTCTGTGGATCTTCCACAGTAAGGCCTTCAGACACGGCCTCCTGGTGCATTAACCCATTTGCAGACTTTACATATACTACACCTGTTTTCTTTACCCCTGGTGGCATATCCAGTGGGTGTATTAGGGTCCTGCAAGCCCCGATGTCACAGAGAAATGTTACCCAACTACCCTTTACAATCAATGTTATTTCTGGCTTGACTTCAGCATGCAAGCAAGCTTCAACATTACACACATCCAAGATCTCAGACTCTTTCTCCTCATTTCCCTCTGTATTTCTCTCTGTGGACATACCAACATTTTCTAGTCATGCTTCTTCCTCTCTGTTTGACTCACATGCTCTCGCTAAGTGACCTCTTTTACCACACAGGAAACACTCCCCCCTCTTCTTTTTCCCCTCATAATCCTGAATGCGGTGCCTTGTTCGAGTGTTCCCCAATCTTTTGTTCCGATTCTCAACAACATACACATCATTACTTTCACCCATCATAAACACCTTCCCTTTTTTTTACTTTCTTTTTTGATTGGAAGTGCCTTTCAGCATGCCTTGCATACTCAATTAGCTCCTGAAGTCTGCAAATCCTATGGTTAATCATGTGTTTGGTAACAAAACTTGATATAGGGGCTATCAGCCCCTTCAGGATTGCATTCTTTAGCTGTTGCTCATATGGGCTATCGTTCACTTGGTCTGCTGGGATTTCTATCCCAGAGTGGTTATTGAAAATCTCCCTCATCCTAACAATGAAATTATCCACTGTTTCCTCTTCTCCTTGCATACACTGATTTATAATGGACCAGTCGGCCCGACGTACCCATCTATTTTCTATCCTTGCTATAAGAGCATTTCTCCTGAATTCGAGTGCTGCATCATCATGAGGCAACACCCTTCCCTGGTTGTTTAATCCACTCCAATCTCCCACTACATGATGCCAGTCAGATCCCAGTACCTGTCGGATGACCTGCTCTATTTCCCTCCCATTGAGATGATAGCTAGCAATCATTCTCATGATACCATCCCTGAATTGAGCTATGTTAACTTTGGGATGTGGTATCCGTTCAATAGCTTTCTTAACATCCTCGGGGGTCCAGGGGCGATAGACCATCATAGTGTTGGGGGCTGGTACACCTCCTACATCTTGTCCTGCCCTAGGGTTGGGAACTTCAATTAATGGGAACTCTTCCTCCCCAAATTCTGTTTGTTCCCCAGCTGCAGGGGATATTAATTTATTGAGCAGGTGGCCGACGAGTTTTGTAACCGTTGCTGTAAGGGGGGTCCCTTGTGGACTCCTCTGGACAGCAAGGGTCATTTTGAGAGGGGGATTTGCTGCAGCCGTAGGAGAAATGGTTGCATCTGGGGGTGACCCAGGTGACCACGAAGGGACAGCAAACAGTGGGGGGTCACATTGCATGGAAAAAGGGTTGTTTGCCGATAGTCGGGGGGTCAGTCGAGGTGGCCTATTGCATGCCTCTGTCCCGTATGGTGGTGGGGAATGTAAGTCTGCAATAGGGTATAGGGATTTGGGAGTGGGAGTTGTGGTTAAAGGGGGAGCGGCAACTGTCAGTGGGTTTGGGGTATCTTCTAAAGGGTGTGTGGGGGCTGTTGGGTGCATTTGATTTGTTGAGTTTTGTTCAGTCAATACTTGCTGAACTAAGCTTCGGAGGACGGTCATATTATTGTCCTCCTCTTTGTCTAAAAACATAGTTTTTTTATGGTTTTCTGAATTTAACCTACGATTAGCCTCCTCAAGCCATTTTTTTGCCTGGGGAAGACCTAATTTCTTCTGTTTCCTTTTTTTCGGGCCGGCCTTATTTTTAAGCTTTCTACACAGCATTACACAACCATCCTTATTTAAGGAAGTATCAAAATCATATTTTGTTTCCCACATCTTAAGAAATTTCACATTCTCTTTGTCTAGACTACACATATACTTAGCATCTTCATTCAAACCAACAGATTTTCCATGGATCATACCCATTTTAACGTGCACACAGAGTTTTTTTTTTGTAAGGTCTTCTCACACTGACACAATACCTGCACACAGTATCTTATCACTTCTGCAGCTACTCACAAACTTTCTAGTCGTGACATATCACTTCTAGATTATTGATCTTGTGCGCTGCTATAATACTGGTGTCTTGTCTTCTTATTTAATGTTTTATTCATTTATAGGGAGAATGAACAGAATTACAAGGCGAACGTAAATTCACCTGACTGGTCACCCCCCCCCCTGATCAAAACATTAATATTTCAGTAAACTGTAGGGAGCATGAACAGAATTACAAAAGAGACTTAATTTCTCTCGACTGTTGTTCCCACACTTTATCAAAACATTAATATTTGTTGATTCAACGGTATTTATAAATGCCTGTACAGGTTTTTTACACAACATACGAGGCTGGCTGAGCGCAAGGGCTCGTCAAATTACCTCTATTTGTTACCTGGAAATCTATCAGGCCATACCTTTGAATTAACAGGGGTTCATGTTTTTGATGTAGGAATATTTATGTGTCCCCCACGGGAATTCCTGCAGTTTACAAGGCTGTCAGGACCTAGGTCCTTTGTCGACAAATTTCCTTTATCTGCACCCGGGTATTAGAATGGGACCATACTCCTATATCAAAGGGATTTAAACTACGGACGTATCTACTTATATTCCCTCAACTCGGATAAAGCAAAACATATACACAATAGATAAACATTCAATTCATCTCTATATTATATGTATTTAACAAAAATCCCTTAATTCATTAAATCCCTAATCACATTTAGGCCTAAAGGTATAATATAATAAATGAAAATATCTTACCTTGCCCCGAGAGCGGTCTCTTGTACTGATCCGGTAAGTCGCTGCCCGGGAGGCACTAGTTCAGTGAGCCGGCCTCTGTTAACGTCAAATTTAAGACGGAGGACTTACAGTTTTTTGCCGTACGGACATCGGTTCACTGGGTTGTTGGCTAGTGCTTTCCAGGAATTTGGACTTCCGGCTTGAAGGACCAAAAATGTCACAGAAATTTCGGACCGACTCTCGTTACAAGTCAATATTTCATACAATGGATACATAAATTATCTCATACAATGGAAACATAAATTATTTCATGGTTCACAGCCCATGTTTGGCAGATGTAAGCAAAATACAGTTTTACTATAAGTCAGCACATCTTTTGCACAAATAGAATATGGTCATATGACTTATTCCAGTAATTAGGACTATTAGAGCTATTCAGCATATTTATGTATAATAGAGTTATATAAAACAAACTTTAGAAGATTAATATGCATCTTGATAGTTGACAGATAAAGTATAATTTTAAATTGATCTAACATCTAATTAATTTTTTCCCTGTTCGCATGTTCTGGTGTGAACCAAACCGGGGGGTGTTCGGCTCATCCCTACTGGTGGCTATAGTCACTGGTATTGATTGCATGTAAAAAAAACTGACAGGTTGGTTATACAGAAGTCGATCGATGGACCGATAAAGAAAACTCTTCCTGTATGCATTGCTCCATCCTGTGCACACCCCCAATCCCCTCTTGTACGCACTGCCCTTTCCTGAACAAATTGTCCCCCTATCTTTTCACAATGCTTCCTGCACACATCACCCCATTCCCTGTACACACTGCCCCCTCTTGTACATTTTACCCCTTCCTTGTACACATTACACATTACCCCCTCCGTATACACATTACCCTCTCCCTGTACACATTACCCCCTCCCTATGCACAATGCCCCCTCCTGTACACATTACCCCCTCCCTATACACAATGCCACCTCCTGTACACATTACCCCCTCCCTATATACAATGCCCCCTCCATATACACATTACCCCTTCCCTATACACAATGCCCCCTCCCTGTACATATTACCCCTTCCCTATACACAATGCCACCTCCCTATACACATTACCCCCTCCCTGTACACATTACCCCCTCCCTATACACAATGCCACCTCCTGTACACATTACCCCCTCCCTATACACGTTATCTCTTCCCTATACACAATGCCCCCTCCTGTACACATTACCCCCTCCCTATACACAATGCCCCCTCCCTATATACATTATATCTTCCCTATACACAATGCCCCCTCCTGTACACATTACCCCCTCCCTAAACACAATGCCCCTTTCTGTACACATTACCCCCTCCCTACACATTACGCCCTCCCTACACACAATGCCCCCTCCTGTACACATTATCCCCCTCCTCTACACATCACCTCCTTCCTGTACACAATGCCCCCCCCCGTGCATTCTATCCCCTTCCTGTAAATATTACTCCCTACCTGTACATACAGTATTACCCCCTCCTGTACACAATCCCCCCTTCTGTACATATTACCTCCTCCCTGTACACAGTGCCCCCTCTTGCACATATTACCCCCTACCTGTACATACAGTATTACCCCCCCTGTACACAATGCCCCCTCCTGTACATATTCCCCCTCCCTTTACATATCACCCCCTCCCTTTATCTATTACCGCCTGCCTGTACATATTACCCCCTCCCTGTACACAATGTCCCCTCCTGTACATATTACCCCCTCCTTGAACACAATGCCCCCTCCTGTACATATTACCCCCTCCCTATACACAGTGGACCCTCCTGTACATATTACCCCATCCCTGTACATATTACCCAGTCCTGTACACAGTGCCCCCTCCCTGTACATATTATCCCCTTCATGTACATATTACCCCATTCCTGTACATATTACCTCCTCCCTGTACACAGTGCCCCCTCCTGTACATATCACCCCCTACCTGTACATATTACCCTGCATATACAGTATTACCCCCTCCCTGTACACAATGCCCCCTCCTGTACATATTCTCCCCCCCTTTACCTATCACCCCCTCCCTGTACCTATTACCCCCTGACTGTACATATTACCCCCTCCCAGTACACAATGTCCCCTCCTGTACATATTACCCTCTCCTTGAACATATTTCCCCTCCTGTACATATTACCCCCTTCCTGTACACAGTGCCCCCTCCTGTACATATTACCCCACCCCTGTACATATTACCCAGTCCTGTTTACAGTGCCCCCTCCCTGTACATATTATTACCTTCCTGTACATATCACCCCATTCCTGTACATGTTACCCTCTCCCTGTACATATTACGTCCTCCCTGTACACAGTGCCCCCTCCTGTACATATTACCCCCTAACTGTACATATTACCCTGCACATACAGTATTACCCGCTTCATGTAAACAATGACCCCTCCTGTACATATTACACCCTTCCTGTACACAATACCCCCTCCTGTACACATTGTCCCCTCCTTTACATATTACCCCCTTCTTGTACACAATGCCCCTCCTGTACATATTACCCCCCTTGAACACAGTGCCCCCTTCTGTATATATGACCCCCTTCCTGTACATATTACCCCCTCCTGTAGAGATTACCCCCTCCTGTACAGATTACCCCCTCCTGTACAGATTACCCCCTCCCTGTTCATATGACCCCCTTCCTGTACACATTACTCCGTCCCTGTACATATTACCTTTTCCTGTACACAGTGCCCCCTCCCTGTACAAATTACCCCTTTCCTGTACACAATGCCCCGTTCCTGTACATATTACCACCTCCCTGTACATAATACCCCTTTCCTGTACACAATGCCCCCTCCTGTACATATTACCCCATTCCTGTACATATTACCCCCTCCCTGTACATATTAGCCCCTCCCTGTACACAGTGCCCATCCTGTACATATTACCCCCTTCCTGTATACAATGCCCGTACACATTATGTCACGTACCTGATAGCAGACTGAGTTGATGAAGTAAGCCTCTCTTATATCTCCCACCCTGGCCCCAATGTAGATGAGACAGAGGGTGCTGAAGGACAGGAGGGACACAAGTGCCTGGTGTTGATTGCAGAACCTGCAGCAGAGAATGTGACTCCTAGACGACCATGGAACCAGAGGAGCAGGAAAAGTAGTAGTGTACGGGGGACTGGTCCAGGTTAAAGGGGCACTCCACTTATGTTGAAGGTTTTTGCCCGTGTAACGCTGCTGCCGAAATGCTTTGCAAGCGCTTCGGCAGCGGTGCCCAGTCATTTCAATGGGCAGGATTGATAGGGGATCGGTGGATACACCGCTCCTCCACCGCCCCAAAGACGCTGCTTCCAGGACTTTTTTTTAACATCCTGCCAATGCAGAGCTCCAGTGTAAAAGCCTGAGTGCAGAGGAGGCATTTTTCAGGTGCTTTGCAGGCGCTATTTTTAGCGCTAAAGCGCCTGAAAATGCCTCCAGTGTGAAAGGGGTCTTACCTAAGTTACAGAGGTCCAGCGTGTCATTGTCAGCACACTGACAGTGCCACACTTCGCTGTCTCATGCTACTCACGATGCTCCGAGGAAACTCAGGCACACATGGCTTCTCTCCAGCCAATGAGAGCGGGGGAGGGGTGTTAACTGAAGTCTGTGCAGAAGGCAAACTGGAAGCTTGGGAATGGATTACAGAGCTTGGCTGGGGCCCTGGGAAACACAGGGCAGATCGGACCTGGATTTTATCTCCGGTATTTTATGGGGGGGAAATGCAGCATGTAAGATGACAGCCACGGGCCCCTTGGAGCTAAACACAGGGTCGAAATAGTGACCCCTGCAACATCTTATGCTATGCCCATGCCAACAGCACTACACCTCTCATCTCTAATAGAGGGATCCACAGAGGCTGGCAGGGCTGCAAGAGGTTAAGGTCAGTGGGCATAATAGGGCACAAGAACAAAACTGACATATAAAAAATAAAAAAAATGGCATTTCAATCGATTTTCCATGAAAGCTTTCTTTATTTTGAAAACAGCGGCTTGTGGAGCCAGTCTGTATGATAAGGCCACATGTTAGTGCATGTGCTTCCATGCAGGCCATAGGCTAACATGGAGAGCCGTTTTTAAGCTGCAAAAAACGCTCAAACAAGCGGCTGGAAAAACGTCCGTGTGCATGTAGCCTTATATTAGCCACTTGCTTACTGGCCACTTAAACCCCCTTCCTGCCCAGACCAATTTTCTAATTTCAGCGCTGATGCAATTTGAATGACAATTGCGCGCTCATACAACACTGTAACCCAATGAAAATGTATTATTTTTTTGCACACAAATAGAGCTTTCTTTTGGTGCTATTTGATCACCTCTGCGTTTTTTTTTTCTATAAATACAAAAGGCCGACTAAAAAAAAAAAATTGGGATATTTTAACCACTTAACGACCGCCCACTGTAAATACACGTTGGCAGAATGGCACCGACAGGCAGAATCACGTATATCTACGTGACTGCCTTTGTATAGTTGGGGGGTCCGATCGGACCCCCCTTCTTTACAGTGAGCGGTGGTTAACTGATTGGGAGCGATCAGGCATGAGGGGACGGCCGTTCGATTCCGGCCACCCCCTCTCGATCGCTCCCGGCGAATGAGAGAGCTTCCCCTGCCTGTGTAATGTTTACACAGGCAGAGGAAGTGATGTCATCTCTCCTGCGGCGCTCACATATACCGAGCGCCGTACAGGAGAAGATGCCAGGTTAGTGCACAAAACACTACACTGACACCAGGACACATAGGTAAATAAATCGCCACCCCAGGCCCCCCCAGACACCCCCATATCACCCCCCAGATCACCCCCCAGCCCCCAGCCACAGTGTCACTGATTGCAGTGACCATTTATTTACTGATCACTGCAATCAGTGACATTTGTGACTGTAAAAGTGTCACCAAAGTTTAGTTTTAGGTCCAGTGTAGCCCCCTAACCCCCCCTAATAAAGGTTTAACCCCCTGATCGCCCCCCAGATAACCCTTTCACCCCCTATCACCACTGTCGCTAAGCGATCATTTTTCTGATCGCCGTCTTAGCGTCGGTGATGCCGATCGGTAGCCAGTAATTTTTTTTAGGTTCGCCGCAGGTTTTTATAGCGTCGGGTACCCCAATATATAATCTAATAAAGGTTTAACCCCCTTGATCGCCCCCCAGGTAACCCTTTCACCCCCTAGCGCCGCTGTCACTAAGCGATCGTTTTTCTGATCGCTGTTTTATTGTCGGTGATGCCGATCAGTAGCCAGTTTTTATTAGGTTCGCCGCAGGTTTTCATAGCGTCAGGTACCCCCATATATTACCTAATAAAGGTTTAACCCCCTTGATCACCCCCCAGGTAAACCTTTCACCCCCTATCACCACTGTCGCTAAGCGATCGTTTTTCTGACCGCTGTCTTATTGTCGGTGATGCTGATCGGTAGCCAGTTATTTTTTTTAGGTTCGCCGCAGGTTTTTATAGCGTCAGGTACCCCAATATATTACCTAATAAAGGTTTAACCCCTTGATCGCCCCCCAGGTAACCCTTTCACCCCCTATCACCACTGTCGCTAAGCGATCGTTTTTCTGATCGCTGTCTTAGTGTCGGTGATGCAGATCGGTAGCCAGTAATTTTTTTTAGATTCGCCGCAGGTTTTTATAGCGTCAGGTACCCCCATAAATTATCTAATAAAGGTTTAACCCCCTTGATCGCCCCTCAGGTAACCCTTTCACCCCCTATCACCACTGTCGCTAAGCGATCATTTTTCTGATCGCTGTCTTAGCGTCGGTGATGCAGATCGGTAGCCAGTAATTTTTTTTAGGTTCGCCGCAGGTTTTTATAGCGTCAGGTACCCCCATATATTATCTAATAAAGGTTTTAACCCCCTAATTGCCCCTAGTTAACCCTTTCACCAGTGATCACCATATAAGTGTTACGGGTGACGCTGGTTAGTTAGTTTGCTATTTATAGTGTCAGGGCACCCGCCGTATATATAACCCAATAAAGGTTTAACCCCCTGATTGCCCGGCGGGTGATATCAATTAGGTTTTAGCGTCAGAGATGGTCTGCGTCACACCCCAGGCAGCGTCAGGTTAGTGCCAGTAACACTAACACCCATGCGTGAAGCATACACCCCCCTTAGTGGTATAGTATCTGATCAGATCAATATCTGATCTGATCAGATCTATACTAGCGTCCCCAGCAGTTTAGGGTTCCCAAAAACGCAGTGTTAGCGGGATCAGCCCAGATACCTGCTAGCACCTGCGTTTTGCCCCTTCGTCCAGCCCAGGCCACCCAAGTGCAGTATCGATCGATCACTGTCACTTACAAAACACAACACACATAACTGCAGCGTTTGCAGAGACAGGCCTGATCCCTGCGACTCCAGTGCTGTAGGAGGTGATTTCACCACCACAGTTAAAAAAAAAAGCATATATGCCGAAGCATTGGGGCAGCAGGGGCGGAGGAGCGATTTTGCTCCTAATGCCGCGTACATACGGTCGAAATTCCGACGGAGGCTTACCCGTGGAAAAGTCCGACCATGTGTGTGCGGCATAACTTTTTTGCGGGAGGATGCCCCCATGCTTCGGCATATATAAATGGTGCATGTATGCCCATCATTAGAAGTGGGTGGATGAAGGGCGGTATTCTAATGGTGGGCATACCCACCGATCAATCTCTTTTTTCGTTCAGCCAACTGGCTGCATGAAAAAAAAAGATTACAATACATATCCAACAAGGACCAGCAACGTACTGGTATGTTGCTGGACTTTGAATGTTTATACCAGAAGGATGCCTGCGGGTTTAGGTATCATCTTGGTATCATTCTTTTCAGCCAGCGGCCGGCTTTCATGTAAAAGCAATCCTAGTGGCTAATTAGCCTCTGGACTGCTTTTACAAGCAGTGGGAGGGAATGTCCCCCCCCGGATATAAAAAGCGCCATTGGGAAATTGGGAAAGCATTTTATCACACCGATCTTGGTGTGGTCAGATGCTTTGAGGGCAGAGGAAAGATCTAGGGTCTAGAGGACCCCAGTTTTTTCAAAAAAGAGTACCTGTCACTACCTATTGCTATCATAGGGGATATTTACATTCACTGAGATAACAATAAAAATGATTAAAAAAAAATATGGAAGGAACAATTTAAAAATAAAATAAAAAAGCAAAATTAATAATAATAAAAAAAAAAAAGCACCCCTGTCCTGCCCTGCTCTTGCCCAATGGCGAACGCAAGCGTCGGTCTGGCGTCATATGTAAACAGAAATTGCACCATGCATGTGAGTTATCACCGCGAAGGTCAGATCGAGTGCAGTAATTTTAGCAGTAGACCTCCTCTGTAAATCTAACGGGGTAACCTGTAAAGGCTTTTAAAGGCTTTTAAAAATGTATGTAGTTTGTCGCCACTGCGCTTTTGTGCGCAATTTTAAAGCATGTCGTGTTTGGTATCCATGTACTCGGCCTAATATAATCTTTTTTATTTCATCAAACATTTGGGCAATATAGTGTGTTTTAGTGCATTAAAATTTAAAAAAGTGTATTTTTTCCCCAAAAAATGCTTTTGAAAAATCGCTGTGCAAATACTGTGTAGAAAAAAAAATGCAACACCCACCATTTTAATCTGTAGGGCCTTTGCTTTAAAAATATATATAATGTTTTGGGGTTCAACATAATTTTCTTGCAAAAAAAAAATATGTTTTCATGTAAACAAAAAGTGTCAAAAAGGGCTTTGTCTTCAAGTGGTTAGAAGAGTGGATGTAAGCTTCCTAATGTTGTGTATAAAATGCCAGAACAGTTCAAAACCCCCCCAAATGACCCCATTTTGGAAAGTAGACACCCCGAGCTATATACTGAGAGGCATGTCGAGTCCATGGAATATTTTATATGTTGACACAAGTTGCGGAAAAAAGAAAATGTATTTATTTTTTATTTATTTTTTGCACAAAGTTGTCACTAAATGATATATTGCTCAAACATGCCATGGGTATATGTGGAATTACACCCCAAAATACATTCTGCTGCTTCTCCTGAGTACGGGGATACCACATGTGTGAGACTTTTTGGGAGCCTAGCCGCGTACGGGACCCGAAAACCAAGCACCGCCTTCAGGCTTTCTAAGGGTGTAAATTTTTGATTTCACTTCTCACTGCCTATCACAGTTTCGGAGGCCATGGAATGCCCAGATGGCACAAAACCCCCCCAAATGACCCCATTTTGGAAAGTAGACACCCCAAGCTATTTGCTGAGAGGTATTGTGAGTATTTTGCAGATCTCGCTTTTTGTCACAAAGTTTTGAAAATTAAAAAAATATATATATATATTTTCTTTCTTCATTTTCAAAAACAAATGAGAGCTGTAAAATACTCACCATGCCTCTCAGCAAATAGCTTGGGGTGTCTACTTTCCAAAATGGGGTCATTTGGGGGGGGGGGTTTGTGCTATTTTGGCATTTTATGGCCTTCGAAACTGTGATAGGTAGTGAGGAGTGAAATCAAAAATTTGTGCCTAGAAATCCTGAAGGCGGTGCTTGGTTTTCGGGGTCCCGTACGCGGCTAGGCTCCTAAAAAGTCCCACACATGTGGTATTCCCGTACTCAGGAGAAGCAGCAAAATGTATTTTGGGGTGTAATTCCACATATAACCATGGCATGTGTGAGCAATATATCATTTAGTGACAACTTTTTGTAATTTTTATTTTTATTTTTGTCATTATTCAATCACTTGAGACAAAAAAATAAAAATATTCAATGGGCTCAACATGCCTCTCAGCAATTTCCTTGGGATGTCTACTTTCCAAAATGGGGTCATTTGGGGAGGTTTTGTACTGCCCTGCCATTTTAGCACCTCAAGAAATGAGATAGGCAGTCATAAACTAAAAGCTGTGTAAATTCCAGAAAATGTACCCTAGTTTGTAGACGCTATAACTTTTGCGCAAACCAATAAATATACGCTTATTGACATTTTTTTTACTAAAGACATGTGGCTGAATACATTTTGGCCTAAATGTATGACTAAAATTGAGTTTATTCGATTTTTCTTATAACAAAAAGTAGAAAATATAATTTTTTTTTCAACATTTTCGGTCTATTTCCGTTTATATCGCAAAAAATAGAAATCGCAGAGGCAATCAAATACCATTAAAAGAAAGCTCTATTTGTGGGAAGAAAAGGACACAAATTTTGTTTGGGTACAACATTGCATGTCCGCACAATTTACAGTTAAAGCAGCACAGTGCAAAATTCTGAAATCACCACTGGTCCTCTAGCTTCCAAATGGTCCGGGGCCTAAGTGGTTAACCACTACAGCACCAGGCCTATTCTGGCACTTCTCTCCTTCATGTAAAAATCATAATTTTATGGCTATAAAATTACTTCAAAACCCCAAACATTATATATATATATTTTTTTAGCAGACACCCTAGGGAATAAAATGGCGGTTATTGCAAATTTTTATCTCGCTCGGTATTTGCGCAATAAATTTTCAAACGCCTTTTTTTGGGAAAAAAAATGGTTTCATGAATTTAAAAAAATTACAAAACAGTAAAGTTAGCCCAATTTTTTTGTATAATGTGAAAGATGTTGTTATGCTGAGTAAATAGATACCTAACATATCACGCTTTAAAATTGCGCACACTCATGGAATGACACCAAACTTCAGTACTTAAAAATCTCCCTAGGTGATGCTTTTAATTTTTTTACACGTTACCATTTTCGCATTACAGAGGAGGTCTAGTGCTAGAATTGTTGCACTCGTTCTAACGCACGCAGCAATACCTCACATGTGTGGTTTGAAGGGCGTTTACATATGTGGGCGGGACTTATGTGTGTGTTCGCTTCTGAGCGCGAGCTACCGTGGTCATTGGCGTTTTTTTTATTATTATTTTTTAGTTTTTTTAGTTTTATTTTTTTACTCTTTTTTTCACTTTTTTGTTTTTTTGATTACTTTTATTCCTATTACAAGGAATGTAAACATCCCTTGTAATAGGAATCTATTGTGACAGGTCCTCTTTATGGAGAGATGCAGGGTCAATAAGACCCCACATCTCTCCTCCAGGCTGGAAAGCATGAGATTGGTCCAAAAAATTCACAGATCTCATGCTGACAGCCGAGATCACGGCTTTGTTTACATACGGGAACCCGGCGTGATGTCATAACGTCGCGCCCGGGCCTCCAACGGTCATAGAGATGACTGGTGACCATCTGATCACCAGTCATCTCTATGCTTCCCATCCGGCGCTAGCCAATTCGCTCTCCGAGCCCCAGATGGCACGGGAGAGCCCGGAGAAGCACCGGATGGCGGCGGGAGGGGGGGAACGTCCCCTCCCGTCGCCTATAAGAACGATCAAGCGGCGGGACTACCGATATGTCATTTTGCTGGCGCACTGTTATATAACGGCAAGTTCAGAGCTGCGCCAGTTCAACTTATGCAAATTGATTTACGTGACTTGACATTTACGAAGATTTTGCCGGCGCAGTGTCCCGACGCGTTTGAACAAGTGAAATTCCCGCACTGAGCTAAAAAAAAAAAACTTGCAGTTCTAAATGTACTTGCCGGCGCAGCGGGCTGATTCAGAAAAAGTTACTTTCTCACTCTATTTTGGGCATATTTGTTACTTGGGCAGGTGTCACTAAACTTCCTCACATCACCCCACGTTACCCCCATTATATTGGCGCTTCCAGATTCTTTATATTTTTATTTGAAGATGCCGTGCGCCAGGTCCATAGTGGCGTGCGCCGAGAACACTATAGTAAATGGGGAATAGCGCTGCGCTATCGGCGCAAATGTTTTGTAAATACCAAAACAGCCGTTGCGCACGCAGATGCGCCGATACTCATGGCGCAAACATTTTTTTTTCAAAAAACACATTTTTTTCCTCAATTTAGGCCGATATATATTCTTCTACATATTTTTGGTAATTTTTTTTACAATAAGCGTATATTGATTGGCTTGCGCAAAAGTTATAGCGTCTACAAAACAGAGGATAGATTTATGGCATTTTTATTATTATTATAATTTTTTTACTAGTAATGGTGGCGATCTGCGATTTTTATTGGGACTGCGATATTTCGGCGGACTAATTGGACACTTTTGCCACATTTTTGGGACCATTGACATTTATAGAGTGACCAGTGCTATAAAAATGCACTGATTACTATATAAATGTCACTGGCAGGGAAGGGGTTAACACTAGGGGGTGATCAAGGGGTTAAATGTGTTCCCTAGTGTGTGTTCTAACTATAGGGGGGATGGGACTGTCTAGGAGGAGAGATAGATCAGTGTTCATACTTAGTATGAACACACGATCTGTCACTACTCCCCTGAAAAAAATGGGATCTGAGTGTTTCCACAGTAGCATTACCCACCAGTTAACCTCCCTGGCGGTATGATTCTGTCTGGAATTATGTACCAAAAGCGGTACAATTATTTTGCATGGAAATTTGGCGTTATGTACTGTAGGCCTGCAATTCTTAGTAATTACTTACTTAAACCTGACCAAACAAGACTCTAGTAGACATCCCAGATGTGATAAATTTGAAAAACAAAATCATGAATTATAATCTAATAGATAATATAATTTTATTCAATAATGTAGAAGAAAATAATGACATTTGTCAAACAAAGAAAATTCAATAAACATCCTGAGTGTGATACATTTTAAAGCATGGAACTAGACAAAGTCCAACGTCACAATCTGGACAATGGTATCTTGTTTATTTTCTGACTTTCTTTCCATTGCCATCTCTCTTGGAACAGCAGACCACGCACATCCTGGTAGGTGCTTCCTTTTTTGCGGTTGGCGGTATATAGTCTAAAAAGTGACGACCAGTCAGGCGTTCTTGGTTGACAACGCCAACAGCATGTCGTCCGGGTCTGTTCACAGCTACTGATGGCGTCTGGTGGTTGACAAAAATCTGCTCAGCCACCTTCCAGATAAAGTCGGAATGAACAAGAGAGATGCCACTCTTTGCTTTGTATAGGATATATGCATTCCAAAGGCATTGTTCCAGAAGATGCCTGAAAATCTTTTTATAATATTTTTTCTGCTGTTTGCGCATAGCAGGGTAAAATGTCATTGCCTGATCGGCTCTGTCGACACCTCCCATTGTGTTATTATAGTCCATCACAACTTGCGGCTTCAGCAGATCTTTCCCACCTCTTGTGTGGACCATGGTAGTGGAGGTATTGTGCCCAGTACTCATGAGACACACGTCCTTCTTGTCTCGCCATCGCATTTCCATCATCTTACCCTTCTGCCAGGCAACCATTTCTCCTGTTTTTAGTTTTTTCTTGCCAAACATAGATGGCATGCCACGTCGGTTAGGCCTAACGGTACCATACCCATCAGTTTTATTTTGTAGCAAAACCTCATACAGTTCCGGAGATGTGTAGAAATTGTCTGTGGTCACACAATATCCCTGGTTCAGCAATGGCTCCAGCAGTGTAAGGACAGATGATGTGGCCATCCCATAGCCGCTGTACCTGGGGTTGAACTTCGTGCCTTTACCGGTGTAAATGACTGAATTCCAGATGTACCCGGTGGATGACTCGCAGAGCATAAAGAATTTGATGCCAAACCGCGCTCTTTTGGGCTTTAACCTCCCTGGCGGTAATCCCGAGCGTGACACCTTTTAATTGTTTTTGCTATGGGGGGGGGGGGCAGATAATCACAGATAATCACAGGTTGTTTTTTTCGTTCTTTATTAAATGGTTATTCTGTTCATTGCACTCAATGAATAGTAAAACAAAGATTTTAATGCAAATAAACAAGCATACATTATGCAAAGTACAATGTATACGAATTGAATAGAAAATCAATTTTAATTGGATCTGTTTATATAAGTGCAGAACATTGTAACAATGTGCAATAATCAATACTATTTGTAATTATAAATAGTATTGATTATTGCACATTGTTATAATGTTCTGCACTTATATAAACAAATCCAATTAAAATCTGTTGTTTCTTCTTTGGATGTTCTATTTAATTCTTATACATTGCACTTTGCATAATGTATGCTTGTTTATTTGCATTAAAATCGTTATTTTTTAGTATTCCACTTTCAGAATTTTGGTTTACCATATATATATTCACTCGCACTTGTCTGTGCAAATAAACTTTTCAGATATCTATTTGATATTTGTGTATTCAGTGCTATTATAATTTATTAGTGGCCAATTTCCAGCGGACCTACTCGCCAGAAAGGGACGTCAGCGTGGATGAAATTCTGATGGCCTACAAGGGACGCCTAAGCTGGATACAGTACATTGCCACGATCATTTGGCATACCTCCCAGATTCTTTTTAGCTTGGGCGCAGGATGCGTGGCCTCATCAAACTCCTCATTGTTTGCGAAGTGGAAATACTTCATGATGAGGGAAAAACGGTATTCAGACATCACGGTGCTAAAAAAACGGAGTGGCCAGTAGCTTATTGGTGGTCCAGTACCATTTCTGGAGTGGTTTCCCCAGTACCCCCTGAAAAATGATGAGTCCCAGAAAATTCCAGATGTCCTCTTTCGTCACCGGTTCCCACTTTCTGCTTCGGGAAAATCTGGCATGCAGCGTAGCGGATTGCTGATCATGGTAACGATTTGTCTCTGTGACAATTTTTTCAATTACCTCTTCAGTGAGGAATAATTGCAAGTATGCCAGAGGGTTGTCACACTCCACATCTACCTTCATCCCAGGTGATCCAGTGAACGGAAATCTTGGGGGCGCTACCTGGTACGTATCAGAGTCTATAGGGCACCAAGTGCGCACATCGCTGAGGTCGCTGAGGTCAGGATCATCGCCGTTGTCACTTGCCAGATCCGTGTCAGTGCCAGTGTCAGACGACAAATCTCCCCACGACTCACTATCGCTCACTTCTGCGAGCAACTCCGTGTTGCTGCCGCTGTCACTCATCTGGTCCAAAAGCGCCCTTTTTGTAAAGTGGCGCTTTTTTGATGCCATATTTTTATGGGCACAGATGACAGGCAAGGGGGCACTGTACAGGGCACTGTATGGTGATCAGAGATGATACAGTATAATACAGTGTAATCAGATACAATATAACCTCTTTTATTTTTGTGTTGTGTTGTGTGAACTTTTGAACTTTTAAATTTGCCGCCCAGTTTCGCTCCTATGCGATGCTGCGGCTCGCAGGGAACGGAACCAGGAAGTCATACTAAAGTTCCGACACTCGCCGGTGATCTCGCTGGCGATCACAGCAGAGGACATCATCACTGGATCGCCAGGAGAAGGTAAGGAAAGTCCGCTGCGGGCTCTGCAATGTTACCCCGAGCGTGACTTTGGGTTACCGATCCTAGCAAAAAAGAACAACCCCGAGTCACGCTCCGGATTACCGCCAGGGAGGTTAAAGCCCACAGTTCTCATTAAGCCCCAGAGTTAAATTATACGCACCTTTTAATTGTTTTTGCTATGGGGGGGGGGGGGCAGATAATCACAGATAATCACAGGTTGTTTTTTTCGTTCTTTATCAAATGGTTATTCTGTTCATTGCACTCAATGAATAGTAAAACATAAAGATTTTAATGCAAATAAACAAGCATACATTATGCAAAGTACAATGTATACAAATTGAATAGAAAATCCATTTTAATTGGATCTGTTTATATAAGTGCAGAACATTGTAACAATGTGCAATAATCAATACTATTTGTAATTATAAATAGTATTGATTATTGCACATTGTTATAATGTTCTGCACTTATATAAACAAATCCAATTAAAATCTGTTGTTTCTTCTTTGGATGTTCTATTTAATTCTTATACATTGCACTTTGCATAATGTATGCTTGTTTATTTGCATTAAAATCTTTATTTTTTAGTATTCCACTTTCAGAATTTTGGTTTACCATATATATATTCACTCGCACTTGTCTGTGCAAATAAACTTTTCAGATATCTATTTGATATTTGTGTATTCAGTGCTATTATAATTTATTAGTTTCTTTACAACACACATCACATAAAATACACGTATTACAATATTTTATACTAGCAGGATGCAAATAGACACAAATAGAAATTCTAGACTTAAAAAAAAAAAAAAAATTGATCCTTAATTATATGACACATGGCAAGGGATTCTTGTGTGGCAATGTATTATTTGTCGTTCTATATAAAAAAAAATGTTTTTTAATAGTTTTTCCTTCAGGTTCATTCCCTCATTTCTGATCATGCGCGGTGTTCACACCTTGGCTATTGTTGTACGAACAACGTGCTAATTATACGATTTTCGTTAGATGTGCTATCGGACTAAAAAATTGTTGCTTCTGTTCCTTCAAAAAATTTCAGATGAACAGTCATGATCAGCTCTTGGAAACTGTGTACTAACGATCAGATTATTGTACAATCGCTTTGAAAGCGGTATTTTTCAACCGATTTTCGAATCATGTGGGCCATAAGTGTTAAAAACTCACTGCTCCTGGCTAAATGGATTTTTAAAATGTTTTTGAATTAGTACGTTCCCCAGGGCAGTGTTAATTTGTTGACTTCAGTGATTTTTACCGTTTATTTTGTTTAAAAACAATATATTGATGCTCAGTTAGTGTTTTTTAACTTCCTTACAGTAGTCATTGGTGTTTTATCCACCTAAATTTTCACCTATTGTTTGAAAAGCGAATTACACTAGAATTGATCATAATGGTGAATAGTTATTCAAGGCAAGGATATTTTATTGGACATGTTTGGAAAAACTGAACCCCAGGTTAAACATACAAAAAAAAAATGCATATATAGGTGCTGTTTTACCGGCAATAAATATTGGTACTTCTCTGCATCCAGACCCAAAATTTACACAGTGCTACACAACAGACTGGTTGGTGAACCTGACTTTACTCTATTGTAGTTTAGCAAAACAGCTTGGTCAGTTCCCTGCCCTAAGCCTGTGATTGGAAAGTCAATGTACAGTAGACATGTGCAATTCGTTTCGTTCCGAATTCGTTTTTTAACAAATTTCGACAAATTCGTTAATTCGGAAATATCCGAATTAACGAAAACTCATTTAACGAATTTTAACGAATATTCGTAAATTCAAATTTACGAATGTACGAATTTACGAATATACGAATTTACCAATGCACGAATTTACGAATGTACAACTATCCGGAAATTCGTACATTTGAATTTACGAATTTACGAATATTCGTACATTCGTAAATTTGTACATTCGTACAATCGTAAATTAGTAAATTCGGAAATCTGAAATAATAATTAACTAATAACTTAACTATTACTAACTATTCAATTATAGGTATTGTAATTTCCTTTCAAATTTGGCTGTTAGTGAACTTAACGAAGTTACGAATTGTTTTCCGACATAATGAATGCCGTATCTAAATGAATGGAACGTAATGAATTAATAATAATAATAAATAACAATAATAATAATAAAAACGTTTTATTATTATTATTATTAATTTGTTCCGTTCCATTTGTTTAGATGCGGCATTTGTTATTTCAGGTTATGCGTAACTTCAGATAAATTTGTATTCGTTACGTTCGCTAACAGCCAAATTTGAAAGGAAATTACAATACCTATAATTTAATAGTTATTTTTTCAGATTTTCAAATTTTCGGGTTTTCGAAAATATCGAATTTCCAAATTTCCGAAATTACGAATGTATAAATTTACGAATGTATAAATTTACGAATGTACAAATTTATGAATGTACAAATTTACGAATGTACAAATTTACGAATTTACGAATTGCGATCATAACGAATGACCCGAAAAACGAAAAAAAAAAAAAAACGAATGAAACGAAAACGAAAACTAACGAATTTTTTGGCAGTGCACATGTCTAATGTACAGTAGCAGATTACATAGTTACATAGTTAGTCAGGTTGAAAAAAGACACAAGTCCATCTAGCTCAACCATAAAAAAACAAATAAATAAAATAAAAAATCGTACAATCCCATATACCCAATTCCACACCCACAGTTGATCAAGAGGAAGGCAAATAAAAACTGCAGAACATGCTCCAATCTGATACAGCAGGGGGAAATATCCCTTCTTGATCCCCCAAGAGGCAATCAGATTTTCCCTGGATCAACTTTACCTATAAATGTCAGTACCCACTTATATTCTGTACATTTAGGAAAGAATCCAGGCCTCTCTTAAAGCAATCTACTGAACTGGCCAGAACCACCTCTGGAGGTAGTCTATTCCACATTTTCACAGCTCTTACTGTGAAGAAACCTTTCCGTATTTGGAGATGAAATCTCTTTTCCTCTAGACGAAAAGAGTGCCCCCGTGTCCTCTGTGTTGACCGTAAAGTAAATAAGGCAATACCAAGTTCACTATATGGACCCCTTATATATTTGAACATGCTGATCATATCCCCCCTTATTCTCCTCTTCTCAAGAGTGAATAAATTCAGTTCCTATAATCTTTCCTCATAGCTGAGTTCCTCCATTCCTCTTATTAGTTTGGTTGCCCTTCTCTGCACTTTCTCCAGTTCCCTGATATCCTTTTTGAGAACTGGTGCCCAAAACTGAACTGCATATTCCAGATGAGGTCTTACTAATGATTTGAACAGGGGCAAAATTATATCTCTCTCTGCAGTCCATAACTCTCTTAATACAAGAAAGGACTTTGCTCGCTTTGGAAATTTGGCTATTATTGAGCTTATGATCTACCAAAACCCCCAGATCCTTCTCCACTACGGATTCCCCCAGTTTTACTCCCCCTAGCATGTATGATGCATGCATATTCTTAGCCCCCAAGAGTAATGAGCTCATGCTTCTGTCCCATCCTGAAGTCAGCATGTTCCTTGTTAGTGCAATGTATAACTAGTTCAAAAGTCTCTTTAGATGAAACGCGATCGGCCGAGCCCTGCTGATGTCATTGTGTTACCCACAAACTTCAATTTTAGGCGCTTGATCCACTTTCTGAACGTTAGTGTTTCCAATTTTCTTTTTCCAATATTTTTAATGAAATTTTCAAATAAAAGTACAATAAACAACTTTTGTCATTTTTCATACATATAAATTATATATACATTTTCATATACATAAATCTTTGTGAGTTCAGAAAAGTAGTTATAAAAGAGCTGTGCATTCGAGTTTCTACGATGCATTAAATAATATTTTGAGCCAAATTTAAATCAAGCTTATAACTCTCTAACTAAATTCCCACGGTTTTCGAAGGACCGATCTGACAGGAAGAAAAAATAAATAAATAAATAAATAAATAAATAAAAAAGAGAGAGAATCAAAGAAAGTAAAAGAAAAAGGAATAGAAAGAGGTAAAGAAGAGTGGGTGCACACTAGTCCTATAAGGGGATTATTTAGGGTCAGTCCAGGGTATTAATCAGTCGTAAAATAATTAATCCAGGGATCCCAAACAACATTAAACCAAGCAATCTTATCATCTTTAAGAGCCGATAATCTTTTATTCACCATTATCCAAGACAGTTTGGTTTTCAATAGGTAAAATGGAATTACAGGGGATTTCCAAGATTTGGCAATGGATATTCTCGCTGCAATAAATATAAAATTGATCAGTCTTTTCATTTGTTTTGATATCCCTACCACTGGGCGCCCTAGCAATGCATTTATAGGTGATTTAATAAGGTTCACTTGGGTTAGGGAATATATAAAATTATAGGTACGTATCCAGAATCTCCTCACTTTCTGACAAGTCCACCAAGTGTGGTACATAGTGCCTTCTGTATTACATCCCCTAAAGCATCGTTAGTAGGGATGAGCTTCGAGTTCGAGTCGAACTCATGTTCGACTCGAACATTGCCTGTTCGCCCATTCGCCGAACAACGAACAATTTGGGGTGTTCGCTGCAAATACGAAAAGTCAATGGGAGAAATCTGAAGTGCTAATTATAAAGGCTTATATGCAAGTTATTGTCCTAAAAAGTGTTTTGGGACCTGGGTCCTGCCCCAGGGGACATGTATCAATGCAAAAAAAGTTTTAGGAGCAGTGATTTTAATAATGCTTAAAGTGAAACAATAAAAGTGAAATATTCCTTTAAATTTCGTACCTGGGGGGTGTGTATGATATGCATGTAAAGTGGCGCATGTTTCCCGTGCTTAGAACTGTCCCTGCATAAAGTGTCATTTTTGAAGGAAAAAAAGTCATTTAAAACTCACGCACCTACGTCATTGGCCTGAGCGGGAAACTTCCTTCACTGTGTAAATTTAAATTACACAGTGAAGGAAGTTCCCCGCTCAGGCCAATGATGTAGGCGGGGTCGGACATACCGAGGGGGCAGACCTGATGGGGAACTTCGTTCGCTGTGTAATCCGCTGAGCGGATCTGATGGGGAAATTTAGAAGGGGCGGGTCTATACATTTAAAACACAGCGGAGGAAGTTCCCCATCAGGTCCGCACAGGCACAACCAATGACGGACAGCGCTGGACATCGGGATTGCCGCGGGACACTGGATTTCATCGCTGGAATGTTTTTCTTTTATTATTCTTTTTTTATTTTTAAATAAAGGACTTTTTCAAGGTGTTTGTGTGTTTTTATTTAATTTTTTTGACACTTTCTTTGTGAAATGGTAGGGGTACAATGTATCCCTTACCAATTCACATGGGGGGGGGCGGGATCTGAGGGTCCCATTTGTTAAAGGGGTCTTCCAGATTCCGATAAGCCCCCCGCCCGCAGACCCCCACAACCACCGGGCAAGGGTTGTGGGGATGAGGCCCTTGTCCCCATCAACATGGGGACATCCTCCCCATGTTGAGGGCATGTGGCCTGGTACGGTTCAGGAGCGAGGGGGGCCACTCTCTCGTCCCCCCCTCTTCCCCTGCGGCCGGCCAGGTTGCTTGCTCGGATAAGGGTCTGGTATGGATTTTTGGGGGGACTCCACGCCATTTTTTTTAAATTTGGGGTGGAGTTCCCCTTAAAATCCATGCCAGATCTCAAGGGCCTGGTATGGATATTTAGGGGGAACCCCACGCCATTTTTTTTTTAAATTTGCGGCGGGGTTCCCCTTAATATCCATTCCAGACCTAAAGGGCCTGGTAATTGAATTTGGGGGAACCCCCATGCTTTTTTTTTTTTTATTATCAATGACTTTTCTATGTATTGATAAAAGCCGACAATTCATTAATAGCCGCGAGTGAGTTTTAAATGACTTTTTTTCCTTCAAAAATGACACTTTGTGCAGGGACAGTTCTAAGCACGGGAAACATGCGCAACTTTACATGCATATCATACACACCCCCCAGGTACGAAATTTAAAGGAATATTTCACTTTTATTTTTTCATTTTAAGCATTATTAAAATCGCCACTCCCGTAAAAACGTCTATTTTTTAAACCTTTTTTTGCATTGATACATGTCCCCTGGGGCAGGACCCGGGTCCCCAAACACTTTTTAGGACAATAAATTGCATATTAGCCTTTATAATTAGCACTTTAGACTTCGAACGTTCGAGTCCATAGTATTTAATAGGGTTCTAATGTTCACACGAACATTGTGTCTGTTCGCAGGTTCTGGTGCGAACTGAACAGGGGGGTGTTCGGCTCATCCCTGATCGTGAGGATGCCTCCGGGACAAAAGAAGCTATTCTTGCCGGAACCATGTACCACCTTAGCAAAACTTTATAATTTGCCTCTATTAAGGAGGTGTTAATAAGTGACTTAGATGCATTCTGCATCAATTTAATCCATTCTATATTTTTTAAAGAAGTACCAATATCCTGTTCCCATTTCTGCATGTGAGGCCTCGTACACACGGCCGAGATTCTCGTCGAAAAAAACATGTCGTTTTTTTCGACGAGATTCCTGGACAAGAAAATTGTCCCGGCCGAGTGTACACACGCTCGTTTCAAAGAACCCGCGGTTCTTTGAATGGAGCGTACGCGGTGACGTCATCGACTACGACGAGCATGCGCTCGTCACATTCGATGCCGTCGCCGCCATCTTGGTATACCCTACGTATGCCTAGGAAGCTACCGCGCATGCGTCGAATTCATTTCGAACATGCGCGGGCTTCCCGGCGGACAGGTAAGTGTACACACACTCACTTTTCTCGTTGAGAAACAGGCTGACGAGAATCTCGATGAGAAAATAGAGAGCAGGTTCTCTATTTTCTCATCGAGGTTACTTGTCGGTTTTCTCGACGAGAAACCCGATAGCCGCGTACACACGACCGATTTACTCGGCAAGACATCTCTGCCAGCAAGTTTCTTGCTGGTTCTTGCCGAGAAAATCGGTCGTGTGTACGAGGCCTAAGACAGTTTTTGAGATGTCGATGATAGGATATCATATATCCGTGATATGTGACCTGTGTGTTTATCAAAAGTCCTGCATAGTTTCTCCATAGGAGTGGATGTAGACAGATCAGAGATGTGGTTTAACGTCTCTAAAAAATGCGATATTTGAGTGTAATGGTAGAATTCCGAATCTGGGAGTAGGAACTGTTTCTTCAGGACTGGTTTTGACAATGTACCTCTATGACCACAGAGATCAGCTATTCTTAGTAGACCTTTATTGGTCCACCACGCAAAATCCTGGGGGTGGAGACCCGGGGTGAACGAGGGATTGTTAAGCAAATAAGCCATGGGTATGTGTGGGGATTTAAATCCATAATGAGGTGCTAACCTATCCCATAATTGTAGGGAAAAGGATAATGTCGGACACAATATAGTTGGTCTATCTCTCCCTTTCATCCACATTAAATTACTAATGTCAGGATATAGAGAGGATTCTAATGTCATCCAAAGTGGTTTAGAGTGTCCTGTATGGAAACAGATCAATTGGGATAGTTGTGTCGCCTGATAATACTTAAGTAAATCTGGCATACCCAAACTCTCTTTCAATCTAGGGGTGCATAATGTATGTCTGTTCACCCTGGGTTTTTTATTTCCCCATATGTAATCAAACAACTTTGTCTGCATTTTTTTTTAAGTCCGTACCTATTATTGCTATCGGAAGGCACCTAAATAAATATAATACTTTTGTTAGAATCGTCATTTTGATTGAGTACAGCCTACCGAACCATGACGTGGAATTATTAGACCATCTTTGAAGTTCCTCCAATAATTTTCCATAAAGGGGGGGGGATAATTTTGTTTGTAGAGTGTGGTAATAGTGGGAGTTAGAAAGATACCCAGGTAAGGCAAAGCTTCTTATTGTCAATTAAAGTGAAAAGAATTACGCAAAGCATGTACTATATTAGATTGTAAGGAAACATTGAGAGCTTGTGATTTGGAGTGATTCACCTGTAGTCCAGTAAATGTCATAAAATGGTGTTTCCAATTTTCTTTATGGAATTTTACGTTTATACGGATTCACACTATGTGGAGTATTTTCTTTTTTGGTGATGCTATTTTGAACACTTGAGTGGATTTGGTCTGACAAGTTGGCTGCTTCTAAATGTATATATAGCCAAACTTATTTTTTTCGTTAGCTTTGGATAGCATGGTGAAGGGTTACAACCCCCTATTTTTTGCTTTCTGTGTCCCACTGGGGGGACTTCCCTTCACTTATTGTCCCCGAGATTCAAGGAGAAATATTAGGAAATATTACCAAGTAAGGGGAATTTCCATCCTATACATCTGCTGTACAGTATTTGGATGGCTCACCCCATCATCTTTACTCTTGCTCCAGTGACAATTACAATTTTGGATTTCCCCTCACTTCCTGTCTTTGTGACAATTGTCTCTATGACACATTAAGGCTTAATTCACACTGAAATGCAGAGCAGCTGGAGAGATTCACCGCTCTGGCCGCACTGCATTGCCGGCTGCTGTAGGGGGCAGTGTGGTGCGCGATTCAGCACATCACATGACTCCTTTTTTATTTTTTGTTTTTAATAAACATTATGCAAAGTATACAAATTGTACACTTCATTAGCTGCAATGTAGGGCAGTGTGATGTGCTGCGCTGCCTTATATTACAGTGAAATTTGGTATGGTGGGCTGCAATAAAATGCAGCACGAGGCTGCATTGCAGTATGAATGTGACACATACAGTAGGAAACATTTGTTTCCTGTGTGTCCATACGATGACAGACTGCAGTAAAATGTTTGTGACCACAAATAGTGTGAATTAGCCCTAAACGGTTAATCCTTTATCTACAGTAACCCTATTTGCAAAAAATTACTGTTGCCAACTGCACACAAAAGGAGCAATCGCTGCATGAACTTAGCTTGGTGGAAAAAAAAAAAAAATCTTACTGGCCAATTTTATGAATAATGTATTCCAGACATTGTTGGGGAGCAGCAATATATGGTTTTCATTATTGCTTTAAAGACCTTGAATTGTTGGTTACATCAGAGTACTGTAGGTCAAACAGCATTTTCTTTCATTTATCAGGCTTTTGATCTGCTGCCTGCTTCAACAAGCCCAGACGATAAGTATTTCAGGGGATCAATATATGCCTTAGTCAATCTCATCCATGAAAGTGCAGTTTTCACACACCCAGGCTTATACTAAATGGCACTCCTGCATGCATAGACACATGAATGAATGGTCCTACTCCTAAACATTGCATTCATATCAGCACCATCAAACATCATTCTAGAGGAGCTAGACTCTTGAGCACAAATGTAGTAGAGTATATAATGTACCTGTGTCAGGATATTTCAGGGGATCTGAGGGATTCACTAGTCATTGATTTGAAAAGTCTGCACTAAACATATTTGCCCCGTTTTGTTTTTACATTTATCCATGTTTTCTTTATATATGTAAATAAAAGTAACATTCATTATATATGTAGCATACACCTAAATTGTTTAAATTAGTTTTTTTTTTATTTATATTTATTACATACCTATCAACAAAGAAAGATGTATAAGGACTCTTTCACACGGGACGGATCCGTGAAGATCTGCCCCGTGAAGCTCCGCTGAGCCGGCGGATGACTGGGCGGTCCCCGCACACTGTGCAGGGACCGCCCTGTCAGAGCGCCGCTCTCCCGTATGGGGGGATTGGATGACGACGGACCGTAGAGTCCGTTGTCATCCGATCCGCTCCGCCGATGGATGGAAAAATAGGGTTTTCCTCCATCACACTTTGGCAGAGTGGAGCGGGTCAGATGTCAGCGGACATGTCACCGCTGACATCCGTGGCTCCATAGGGCTACATGGAGCATCCGTTCAGGTCCGCCTAAAAAACTGACAGGCGGACCTGAACGAACCGTCCGTGTGAAAGGGGTCAAAGGTGTTTTTGTTATCTTACATAGTAGGTGAGGTTGAAAAAAGACACAAGTCCATTAAGTCCAATCTATGTGTGTGATTATATGTCAGTATTACATTGTATATCCCTGTATGTTGCGGTCATTCAGGTGCTTATCTCCCTGCTGAGACCACCGCCGGTTGAAGGGAATTCCACATCCTCGCCGCTCTTACAGTAAAGAACCCTCTACGTAGTTTAAGGTTAAACCTCTTTTCTTCTAATTTTAATGAGTGGCCACGTGTCTTGTTAAACTCCCTTCTGCAAAAAAGTTTTATCCCTATTGTAGGGGAAACCAGTATGGTATTTGTAAATTGAAATCATATCCCCTCTCAAGCGTCTCTTCTCCAGAGAGAATAAGTTTAGTGCTCGCAACCTTTCCACAACTAATATCCTCCAGACCCTTTATTAGCTTTGTTGCCCTTTTTTGTACTTGCTCCATTTCCAGTACATCCATCCTGAGGACTGGCGCCCAGAACTGGACAGCATACTCTAGGTGCCGCCGGACCTGAGTCTTGTAGAGCAGGAGAATTATTGTTTTATCTCTGGAGTTGATCCCCTTTTTAATGCATGCCAATATTCTGTTTGCTTTGTTAGCAGCAGCTTGGCATTGCATGCCATTTCTGAGCCTATCATATACTAGGGCCCCCAGGTCCTTTTCAATCCTAGATTCCCCAAGAGGTTCTCCCCCCAGTGTATAGATTGCATTCATATTTGTTGCCACCCAAATGCATTCATTTACATTTTTCTACATTAAACCTCATTTGCCATGTAGTTACCCACCCCATTAATTTGTTCAGATCTTTTTGCAAGGTTTCCACATCCTGCGGAGAAGTTATTGCCCTGCTTAGCTTAGTATTGTCCGCAAATACAGAGACTGAACTGTTTAACCCCATCCTCCAGGTCGTTTATGAACAAATTAAATAGAATTGGTCCCAGCACAGAACCCTGGGGGACCCCACTACCCACCCCTGACCATTCCGAGTACTCCCCATTTATCACCACTCTCTGAACTTGCCCTTGTAGACAGTTTTCATGTACACACGATATGGTCCATGCCAACGGACCTAATTTTGTACAGTAAACGGTTATGGGGAACTGTGTCAAATGCTTTTGCAAAATCCAGGTACATCACGTCTACTGGCCTTCCTTTATCTAGATGGTAACTCATCCCCTCATAGAAGGTTAATAGTTTAGTTTGGCAAGAACGATTCTTCATGAATCCATGCTGATTACTGCTAATACCGTTCTCGTTACTAAAATCTTGTATATAGTCCCTTATCATCCCCTCTAAGAGCTTGCATACTATTGATGTTAGACTAACTGGTCTGTAATTCCCAGGGATGTATTTTGGGCCCTTTTTAAATATTGGTGCTACATTGGCTCTTCTCCAATCAGCTAGTACCATTCCAGTCAATAGACTGTCAGTAAAAATTAGAAACAATGGTCTGGCAATTACTTGACTGAATTCCCTAAGCAAGCCATCTGGTCCCAGTGATTTATTAATTTGAAGTTTCCCAAGTCTAATTTTATTCTGTCCTCTGATAACTATGGAGGTGCTTCCTGTGATGTGTCAGGAGGATAGACACTGCAGTTTTGGTTACTGAAGTCCCCCGATTCCCTCGTGAAGACTGAGGAGAAGAATAAATTCAATACCTTCGCCATCTCCCCATCCTTTGTAACCAGATGTACTTCCTCATTCTTTATGGGGCCAATATGGTCTGTCCTCCCTTTTTTACTGTTTACTAGGGATGAGCTCGGTGTTCGAGTCGAACACACGTTCGACTCGAACATCGGCTGTTTGCTCGTTCAGTGAACATCGAACGTTATGGGCTGTTCGCGCCAAATTCGAGTGACGCGAACGGCCCACAATACACTGCGCCATCGCAGTGCAATCCCGGCGCTGTGATTGGCCAAGCATGCACTGTGACCACGCATGCTTGGCCAATCAGAACGCCGGCAGCGAAGAGAGACATAATTGGCCACAGGCAGGATGCCTGTGGCCAATCATAGCTCAGGGGGGTTTAGTACACGCCCCACACTATAAAAGGCCGCCAGCGTGGCGGCCTCGTGCAGTGTGTTCCGGCGTGCAGGGAAAGAGATAGATAGGCAGGGACAGTGTGTTCTGTGTTCTATTTTTTTCTCAGGCATCTGCAGGAGTTAGTGGGTGTTGTGTGCCTCCAGCACAGTATACACCTGGATCTAAACTTTATTTCTGTTCTCTTAGCTAGGTAGGCAGGCAGGGAAAGAGATACATAGGCAGGGACTGTTCTATTGTTTTCTCAGGCATCTGCAGGAGTTAGTGGGTGTTGTGTGCCCCCAGCACAGTATACACCTGTATATATCCGTCATTGCTGTTCTCTAATACAGGCATCTGCAGGAGTTAGTGACACAGTATAAACCTGTATATACCCGTCATTACTGTTCTCTAATACAGGCATCTGCAGGAGTTAGTGGCACAGTGTACACCTGTATATACCCATCATTACTGTTCTCTAATACAGGCATCTGCAGGAGTTAGTGGCACAGTGTACACCTGTATATACCCGTCATTACTGTTCTCTAATACAGGCATCTGCAGGAGTTAGTGGCACAGTGTACACCTGTATATACCCGTCATTACTGTTCTCTAATACAGGCATCTGCAGGAGTTACTGGCACAGTGTACACCTGTATATACCCATCATTACTGTTCTCTAATACAGGCATCTGCAGGAGTTACTGGCACAGTGTACACCTGTATATACCCATCATTACTGTTCTCTAATACAGGCATCTGCAGGAGTTAGTGGCACAGTGTACACCTGTATATACCCGTCATTACTGTTCTCTAATACAGGCATCTGCAGGAGTTAGTGGCACAGTGTACACCTGTATATACCCGTCATTACTGTTCTCTAATACAGGCATCTGCAGGAGTTAGTGGCACAGTGTACACCTGTATATACCCATCATTACTGTTCTCTAATACAGGCATCTGCAGGGGTTACTGGCACAGTGTACACCTGTATATACCCATCATTACTGTTCTCTAATACATACCCGTCATTACTGTTCTCTAATACAGGCATCTGCAGGAGTTAGTGGCACAGTGTACACCTGTATATACCCGTCATTACCATTACTGTTCTCTAATACAGGCATCTGCAGGAGTTAGTGGCACAGTGTACACCTGTATATACCCATCATTACTATTCTCTAATACAGGCATCTGCAGGAGTTAGTGGGTGTTGTGTGCCTCCAGCACAATATACACTACCCAATTGCTGGTTTTTCCCATCTCCCTGCAGGCCATTACTATGTCTGGAAGGCCAACAAAGAGAGGCAGACAGTCACGAGCCAATAAAAGAGGGCAAGCAGGCTCTGTGTCTGGGGGCAACAGTGCTGGTCGTGGACGCGGTGCATTGTCATCAGCACGTAGCCATGGGACACGCTTGTCCTTATTTTCAGCAGCTGGACGTGTTGAGCCGCATCATGCCGAAGACTTGGTAGAGTGGATGACCAAGCCCTCCTCATCCTCCTCATTCTCTCTCACCCAGGCTCAGGGTACTGGCAAAGCAGCTGCCAAAGCGTCCTCTTCCCTCGCATCAATGTTATCATCAGTCACTCCTTCCCTAGACCCACCATGTCCTCCTGAGGAGTCCCCCGAACTGTTTGAGCACAGTGTTGGGTACATGCTCCAGGAGGATGCCCAGCGTTTCGAAGGGTCTGATGATGATACCCAGCTAGAGGAAGGCAATAGCGTGAGCGCAGAGAGAGGGGATGCTCAAGAAGGACAGCAATCTGGCAGTCATGTTCCAGCAGCTGCAGCATACTGCCAGATTGGCTCCAGTGATGAGGAGGGAGGGGATGATGAGGTCACTGACTCCACGTGGGTGCCTGATAGGAGAGAGGAGGAGGAGGAGGATGAGGAGGAGGCACATCTCCAACGAGGCAGGATGCCCTCCGGGGGGCCAGCGTAAGGGCAGCACACTGACTGAATCACACCGCAGAGCTACGCCTGTGCAGGGCGCTGCCTCTGCCCGTTATTTCAAAAGTTCTTTGGTGTGGGCCTTTTTTGAGTCGAGTGCATCAGAACGCACCGCTGCTATTTGCAACATATGTCTCAAGCGTATCTCGCGTGGCCAAAACATCAGCCGCTTGGGCACCACTTGCTTGACTAGACATATGTTGACCTGCCATGCAGCTCATTGGCAAACATACCTTAAAGACCCACACCAAAGAACAAAGCGGACCTCTCCTTGCTCCTCATCAGCTGGAATCTCCAACCCCACTATACCTTCAGTCCTCTCTGAAACCTGCACTGAAAGGAATGAAGGTGTAGAATTAGGTGCGTCACAGCCAAGTAATTGCGGGCACTCTGCTAGCAGTACACCGACGTCCGATTGTAGCAGGCAAATTTCCCTGCCCCAGCTGCTGGACCGTCAAAAGAAGTTCACTCCCAGCCATCCACATGCCCAGCGGTTGAATGCTAGCTTGGCTAAATTGCTAGCAATTCAACTGCTGCCTTTTCAGTTGGTAGACTCGGCCCCCTTCCGTGAGTTTATTGAGTTTATGCAATGTGCAGTTCCTCAGTGGCAGGTTCCCAAACGCCACTTTTTCTCACGGAAGGCGATTCCGGCTCTCTACCGGCATGTGGAAGGCAATGTCCATGCCTCGCTGGACAGGGCGGTCAGCGGTAAGGTGCTTACCGCTGACTCATGGTCCAGAAGGCATGGACAAGGACGTTACCTTTCTTTCACGGCCCATTGGGTCACTCTTTTGGCAGCTGGGAAGGATGCAGGACAGGGTGCAGTAGTGTTGAAGGTTGTTCCGCCGCCACGCCTCCAAAATGCTACTACTGGTTGTAACACACCTCTCTCCTCCACCCCCTCCTCTTCTTCTTCCTCCATGGCCTCTTCCTGTGCTTTGTCCTCGGAACCAGCGGTGCTCCGTAGGCGTTCAAGGGGCTACGCAAGTACGCAGGCAAAAAGATGCCATGCCGTGCTTGCGCTGGTGTGTTTGGGGGACAGGAGCCACACTGGGGCAGAGGTTCTGTCTGCTCTGCAGGGGCAGGCCGAGAGGTGGTTGACGCCACGCCAGCTTAAGCCAGGAATGGTGGTTTGCGATAATGGCACCAACCTCCTCTCCGCCCTCCGACAGGGAAAACTGACCCATGTGCCCTGTGTGGCTCACGTCCTTAACCTGGTGGTGCAGCGGTTCTTGGGCAGGTACCCGGGCTTACAGGATGTCCTGAGGCAGGCCAGGAAAGTCTGTGTGCATTTCCGCAGATCATATAATGCCAGTGCTCGGCTGGCTGAGCTGCAAAAGGAGTTGAACTTGCCCAAGAACCGCCTTATATGTGACATGCCCACCAGGTGGAACTCAACGTTGGCCATGCTGCAGCGGCTGCACATGCAGCAGAGGGCCATCAATGAGTACCTGTGCGACTACGGCACCAGGACAGGGTGAGGGGAGCTCAGGTTTTTTTCACACCAGTGGGGCATGATCAGGGATGCATGCACTGTCCTGGCACCATTTGAGGAGGCCACGAGGATGGTGAGCAGTGACAGTGCATGCATCAGTGACACTGTACCTCTTGTCCACCTGTTGGAGCATACGCTGCGTGAAATAATGGACAGGGCACTTGAGGCAGAACAGAGGCAGGAAGAGGAGGACTTCCTTGCCTCTCAAGGCCCCCTTTACCCAGACAGTGTTCCTTGTGTCCCACCCATCACACAGGAAGAGGACGAGGAGGAGGAGGAGGAGGATTGTGTCAGCATGGAGGTGGAGCATGGAACTCAGCATCAACAGCAGCAGTCTTTTAGGGATGATTTACAGTCCCAACAATCTCGTGGACTTGTACGTGGCTGGGAGGAGGTGGCTGCGGATCATGTCGTCCTTAGTGACCCAGAGGACTCCGGACCGAATGCCTCAGCTAACCTACGCTGCATGACCTCCCTGATCCTGCAAAGTCTGCGGAAGGATCCTCGTATTCTTCGGATTAAGGAGAGGGACCATTACTGGCTGGCCACTCTCCTTGATCCACGGTACAAGGGTAAGGTTGCGGACCTCATCTTGCTGGAGCAGAGGGAGCAGAGGATGAGAAAACTCCGGGAGGCCTTGCAGAAAGGTCTGTGCAACGCGTTCCCAGAGACTGGGAGGTTACAAACTCCTGGTCCTGGACAACGAGTTGCTGAGGCTTCGGTCAGAAGCAGAAGGAGCGGTGGAGAAGGTGGCCGTCTGACCGATGCGTTCAGACAATTTTTTAGTTCGCAGCCCCAAGGTATGATCGGTTCCAGCAACCATCGCCAGCGTCTGATATACATGGTGCAGGAATACCTAGGGGCAAGGTCAGACTTGGACACCTTTCCCACCGAAAATCTTCTGGCTTACTGGGTCTTGAGGATGGATCACTGGCCAGAGCTTGTACAGTATGCAATTGAGCTACTGGCCTGTCCTGCATCCAGCGTTCTTTCGGAACGCACATTCAGTGCTGCTGGAGGCTTTGTCACGGATCACAGGGTGCGCCTGTCCACCGACTCGGTTGATCGACTGACCTTCATAAAGATAAACCAGTCTTGGGTCACCACCAGCTACCAAGCACCTGAAGCTGATATAACAGAATAATTTATTTTCAAATGTCATATCCTTCAAGACTGCCTATGCTGATGCTGAGTGACTATGCTGTTATGCTGAGTGACTATCCTCTTCCTCCTTTTCTGGGTGCCGCCACCAGAGGCTAAGGCCCAATTTTTCAGCCCCTGTTTGTAATTACAATTTTTGATGCAATACTTTGCAACAGGGCTCATTGCTGTGCTCCAGTACAGTATCTGTGAGGGGTTGCAGTGTTGTGGCACCAGTGCCTAAGGCCCAATTTTTCTGCCCCGTTTAACAGGGGCGTGTAATTACAATTCTTGATCTAATAATTCACAGCAGGGCACATTCCTGCGCCCACCAAGAGTAACTGTGAGGGCTTACAGTGTTGTGGCAACACCACCACCACCACCAAAGGCCCAATTTTTCTGCCCCTCTTCAACAGGGGCATGCAATTACAATTCTTGACCTAATAATTTACAGTAGGGCCCCTTCATGCGCCCACCAAGAGTAACTGTGAGGGCTGACAGTGTTGTAGCACCAGCACCACCACCAAAGGCCCAATTTTTCCTACCACTGTTCAACAATGGCATGTAATTACAATTCCTGATATAATAGTTCACAGCAGGGCATTCCAGCGCCCACCAAGAGTAACTGTGAGGGCTCACAGTGTTGTGGCAACACCAACATGTAAGGAGCAAATTTCAGCAGAGTATATACAGCAATAAAAAAGAGAAAAAATGGCGCAAAATAAGTTCTGGCACAGCATAAGATCCAAGGAGTCAGTGAATATTAATGATGCAAGCACCAGCGGCAGCTACCATGAGCAGAAGCAGGCTCTGTAAAACATGATGAAGAAAGGAAGGTGCGCCAAACTAAGTGCAGTAAAACAGGCTTTAATGGCAAATCATATAAAAAACAGCCAAACGGCTACTCACAAGATGTAGGACAAATTCAGGCATGTAAAGGGTTAATGGTGGTCCGGTGTCATCTAAGGCGGTCCTCAGGGGAGATGTCGGTACCAGATGAAAAGTTAGCTGAGGATGGCTGAAGGCAGGATAAAAGGAAAGCTGGAGGCAGGTTGTGGTGTCAGCAGAGGAAGAAACATCCAGGCTGTAATAGATGTAAAAAGCCCTGCACCGCTGGAACAGCCAGGAGGTAACCAGAAAGCTGCAGGCAGGTTGCGGTGTCAGCAGAGGAAGAAAACATCCAGGCTGTGATAGATGTAAAAAGCCCTGTACTGCTGGGACAGCCAGGAGGTAACCAGGAAGCTGCACATCAGCGTGCGCTTCACCGTGGAGCGCAGCGTGCCGTCCGACCGGAAGTGACGTGGAGATTGGAACGGACCAATGGGATGACGCGTTTCACAGCATCCGCTGTTTCATCAGATCCATGGAGAGCATTGTCATAGGTGGATGTGATATAGTTGAAAGACGTAACGTGATTGGTTGAAAACATACTGGCAAAAATAAATCGTCATTATGATTGGTTGAGGGAGAGATATGGGAGATATAATGACTCAGAGTTATTTAAGAGATATATGGGGGGGGGGGAAGGAAATTGATTGGCATGGGATATTATCTATACGGAAGATTTTTTTTAAAAGAAAGAAGAAATTAAAAAATGATGATAGAAAAATTAGTAATGAGAATAATCAGAAATTAATAAATGTTTGCATATGGGAGAACAGCGTTATATTGGAAATTAGTAATGATACTGAATAATGGGTGTAAATGTTTGTAAGGAGGAGAAAAGCACTATGATGGAAGAAGCATATAGGGATTGGAATAATTGTTATGGGGGAACAATTTGGGGATACATTGTGAAGGTATATGAGGGGAGGGTAATAAATTATTATATAAGGGAGAACAGTGCTGGGATGGGGGCAAGACAAATTGGTGTGGGGAAAAAAGGAAAAGAAAAAAAGAAAAAAAGAGAAGAGAAGAAAAAAAGGAAAAGAAAAAGAAGGGAAGAAGGGGGGGGGGGAGAGAAGGGGGGGGAGGGAGAAAAAAGGGGGGGATATATATTATAATAGATAAGGGAGATGTGGAAGTGAATAGAGCAAGGGGTGGGGGGAAGAATGGAGGGGGATAATGATGGGAAAAAAGACATGGGAGAAATGGGTGAAATAAGTCAATGTAATGAACGATGAACATGGTTATTATGTATGAGTAATAAAGGGGTATAGGTCATTGCAGGATTACATATCTAATTCATTATATCCAAAATACATATACATGCATTTATATATATACCGTATTTTTCTGTGTATAAGACGCTACTTTTTGCTAAAATAATTCGACGGAAAATTAAGCAGCGTCTTATACATGGTCAGTCAGCCTTGGAGAGAGACGCGCGGGTGCGTAGCGGGTCATAGGTCATCGAACGGCTTCCTCCAATCACGAGCTTTGTGCTAGTGACGTCAGCTGGAGTTGGAGGAGGAGGTGGAGAGTGTGGACAGTGTGCAGATGCGATCCTATTGGACGTGGAGAGTGCGCAGATCAGGGACCGGAGCATATTGAGCCCAAGATGTCACAGAATAATAAAAGTACCGGTAAGCGATTGTCTTATTCTGCAAAATTCAAACTGAATGTTGTCAGCTATGCAAAAGAACAAGAGGTGATTGTGAAGTCCATCAAGAAATGTGGAATCAGCAATGCCATGGACGGAACTGAGGATGATCTCACATATATAAACAGTGTTTCAGAAGACAGCAGTGATGCAAAAGAAGTTGAAGAAATTCTGTCTGGAACTAGTGATGAAGAAGAGAACATTGATGCAACAGAGGCTGAATAAAGTGATATTCTGCATAATATACTGGTATGTAAACATTACTAAATAAAAATGTGTTCTGTTTTACCTATGTTTAAAACATTGATTTCTTGATTTTGGGTTGGAAAAGTGGGGGGCGTCTTATACATGGGGGCGTCTTATACACTGAAAAATATGGTATATTCATATATATATATATATACATACAATATATAAATAAATAAATAATACAAAATACATATAAAAAACATACAATATAATATATCAAGGCGGATAAAATAAGGTGCATAACAATTTGTATAAGGAATATACCAAAAAAGCTATAGATCTACAAGAGCAGCACACTGTGCATATATACATATTAAAAAGCATATATGCGTGTATATGAAAATATATATATACATACATATATATATCTCTGATAGATGAGGTACTGGGGTGTGGGATGGACGGGCATCAAAGAGTAAAAAATTTGTTAAGAAGGTTGAAAAATATCTATGTATAAAATTGTTATATATATCTCAGGGGGAGAATTCTAATGGAATAAAATAATAGACAAACTGGTATATGGGTAAGCGAACGCACAAGAAATCGCATGGATAAAAGAAAGGCGAAATATAAAGTAATAATAATGCAGGAATATTAGATGATGATGTTGGTTTCAATTTCTTCGTTGAGGCCATGGGGTGACATTGTATTCAGAGAATAAATCCAATAAGTTTCCTGTCTGCAGAGGCATTGGAATCTTTCTATAGCAGTAGGAGTTTCTGGTATTGCCTCTATAATCCAAACCTGGAGGGCGCTAATATCTTTATGGTGGTGTGCTGCAAAATGACGAGCCACGCTGTATTTGGGGTTGTTCTTTTGGACTGCACGGCGGTGCCCTCCAAATCTGGTCCGTAGGGCTCTGATGGTTCTGCCTACGTATAATAGGCCGCATGGACAGGAAATACAGTACACTACATACGTGGTAGAGCAGTTGTAGAAGGAACTGAGATTGAAGGTCTTACTGTTGGCCTTAAAGGTTTTTTGGCCATGGGTGACATGAGGGCAGGTAAGACATAGGGCCTTTTTGCATTGAAACATCCCTACAATGGGAATTAGGGTAAGCTGTTTGAGCATGTAGTTTTTGTGATGATTTGGTGTTTTGGTTTTGCTAGGGGCGATCTTGCTTTTGATATTGGGGGCCCTTCAATAGGCAAACTTGGGAGTAACTGACACAGATTTTGATAGGTGAGGATCTTGGGTGAGAATGCTCCAGTGTTTCTTGAAGATATTCTCAATTTTTTTGTGTTTTGCGTGATACTGGGTAATAAAACGAGTTGTGGGTTCAGAGTTGGATTTTTTGGGGATGGGCAAAGATTCTTGCTGATAGGTGATACGAGCCTCTTCGATCAAGTGGGGAGGATATCCTTTTTCGATGAATTTGTTTTCAAGTGAAATACTTAGAGAAGTATAATCTTCTAATCGGGTACAGTTGCGTCGGAGTCTATTGAATTGACTCTTTGGGACATTGTTAATCCACATAGGATGATGGCAACTGGAAAAATGTAAATACGAGTTTCCTGCTGTGGGTTTGGTAAAATTTTTTGCAAAAATTGAGTTGTCCATATGGAAGAGCTCGAGGTCTAAGAAGCATAATGATGCAGGGTCCATGGTCAAGGTGAAGGTTAGTCCGAAATTATTGCAATTGCAATAGGTTAAAAATTCTCTGACTGAAGTGGTTGGCCCGTCCCAGATGATGATAATGTCATCTATATAGCGACCGTAAAAAATGAGGTTGGCTGCAAAAGGATTGTTGATGTCAATAAATCTGGACTCCCATAGTCCCATAGTGAGGTTGGCGTAACTCGGGGCAAAATTGGCGCCCATAGCAGTACCTTTCTTTTGGAGATTGAATTCTCCTGCTGAAAGAAAATAGTTGTGCTCGAGACAGAAACGGGTGGCCAGAAGGATGAAGACTATTTGTGTAGTATTGAGATTGGGGTCATCTTTCAGAAAATGGGCAACAGCTTCAAGTCCTATGGAATGTGGTATAGATGTATAGAGAGAACATACATCTAGGGATACCCAAATGTATGATGGTTCCCAAGTGTAGGGTTTCAACAAATCAATTAAATGAGTACCGTCATGAATGTAAGACGGAAGAGCTTGGGCTAAGGGTTGAAGGAAATGATCAATATATAGAGAAAAACTGGTAGTGATGCTGTCCATGGAAGCAACGATAGGGCGGCCCGGCGGGTTGGAGATATCTTTATGGATTTTAGGTAAATGATATAGGTAGGGAACTTGGAAGAAGGGTTTCAGAAAAAAGGCGGCCTCTAGTTTGTTCAGTATTCCATCCGTGCAAGCTTGTTTGATAATGGTGGTGGCTTCTTCTGTGAATTTTGGCAGTGGGTCAGTATTCAATTTTATATATGTGTTTTTATCAGAGAGGAGTCGAGTGGTCTCTTTCGTATAGTCGTTTTTATCTTGTATCACTATCCCTCCTCCCTTATCTGCTGATCTAATGATGATATCAGGGTTTGTACTCAAAGATTTTAAAGCTTGGTATTCTGGTGGACTGAGGTTGTTATTGTAACGTTGAGTTTTAGAAGATTCCAATGTGCATAAGTCGCTGAGTTCTTTAAAAACTACTTGATAAAAAGTTGACAGGTAGGGACCTTTTGACTGAGTGGGATTAAAAATGGATTTTGGTCTAAAAGAAGTGTGAACTATAGATGGATTAGATTGGGTGTATTGTGACCATACTAACAGATCATCATCTTCATCTACATTCCATAGGTCACATAAATCTTGAATAGCTTGTGCGTCCGCAGAGGAATCTGCTTGGTCGAGTGTAATATCAAGGGGGATAGTCGGTGAGGTGACAGTATTAACGGCTTTCATGTTGAAATGACGTTGGAGGGTGAGGTTGTGGATAAATTTATTAAGATCCTTAAACATGGTAAAGGAGTTGGGAAGGGTGGTAGGGGCAAAGTTTAAGCCTCTGGCTAATAATGAAGATTCGTGAGCAGTGAGACTGAGAGAAGATAAATTGTAGATTTTTACAGTTTTCTCAGTTTGTCCGGACGTGATTGGTTGAGATTTGTGTTTACCCCCTCCTCCTCTTCCTCTTTTTCCTCTTCTATGTGCTTTCTTTTGGCTTTTAGAGGTAATATACTGAGCAGGGGGGTCTGCGCTAAAAAAGAAGGGTGTTGGTGTACCAGGGAGTGTAACAGTGGTGACATCTATAGGTGTAGATCTTGCCGGGTCATGAGAATCCATAATGAGTGGTATATCTTGGGGAGCTGGGTCCACAGACAGCTGTATAGCAGGGGGAAGAGTATTTTTTGGCTCAATAATTGGAGAACTGTCTGTGGATGTGATGGTAGGGGAAAGAAAAGAAGTGGGAATGGACGTCACTGTAAGAAGTGGCTTAAGTCCATGAGCAGTAGTAGTGACGGCAGAGCAGGGTAAGGGGAGGTCAGATGTACCTCTCAGGAGGGGAGGGATAAGTTTGGGCTTGGGTAAAGATAAGGATAAAAGGGACGGGATCGAGAAAGGGGATGGATGAGAGACATTCCGTTTCCAATTGAAGACCCTTTTGTTGTTGTAATCGTCCAGACCTCTACGGAATTTTCCCAATTTATTTTGTATAAGGGAGTCTTCACTTTTTTTGGTATTTATTTTGAAAGTTTTGTACCATTCAAGGGGCAAGGAGGGGTAAGAAGAGTGAAGTTTAGAAATATTGCCCTTAATTTTATCTCTAAGAATATGATAGCGTTGTTCTCTGTGATTAATTAAAATTGTGATCCACTTTTGAGTGCAAAATTCAGCTATGTTCTCCCATTCAGCACGCAATTCTATATCAAGGAAAGAGCACCCCTTTAAAACACGCAGTCCGCGAGGGGAGATTTTGGATGAAAAATATTGTTTGAGAAAGAAGCAGTCCCACCATTGTTGATTGGCCGATATGGTGAGATCCTCTAAGCGTCTCATTCTCATACATGTGTCCCTATACTTTACATCCGGCCATGTGTGGGAGTGGACATGGGGACTGAAAAGTGTGGGAGGAAATAAGGTATAAAAATCATCCAATAAGTCATATTTATGTTTTTCTATTTGTTCAATAATATCCATATTAAAAGCGGTATGTAAGGGGGGACGGGGCAAAAATATATATATATATATATATATATATATATATATATATATATATATATTGTAATTCTGATGAGAATAATATACAATAAATAGTGATAATATTAAAAGACTGAAAAAATAATAATAATAGTAATAATAATATATAATAAATAATAAAATATATTATATAATAAAATGTGAAAACCAATCAATGAAATAAAATAAATTCAACCAGTAAAAACGTGTATACACGAATAAGATAACACACTGCCAGGAACAAAAAAATGCAGCACATTCAATAGAAGTATGCCAGTATGTTTTCAACCAATCACGTTACGTCTTCCAACTGGTGCGAACCGAATCGTGGGGTGTTCGGCTCATCCCTACTGTTTACATACTTAAAGAATTTCTTGTGGATTTTTTTTGCTCTCCTATGCTATGTGTCTTTCGTGTTCTATATTAGCCACCCTAATTGCACCCTTTAATTTCTTGTTGCATTTTCTATAAAGTCTGAATGCTGATGATGATCCCTCAACCTTGCATTTTTTTAAGGCCTTCTCATTTGTTTTTATTTGCATTTTTACATTGGAGTTAAGCCATCCAGGACTTGTGTTCTCTATTTTAAATGTATTACCCAAAGGGATGCATTGGCTAATGCCGTTATTTATTATGCTCTTAAAGCAACCCCATCTCTCCTCCATGTTCTTTGTTCCTAAGATTTTATCCCAATTTATGCCTTCTAGCAAGGTTCATAGTTTATTATAAAAATACTTTATTACATTTTGATGATTTAGTTTTAGGATGTTCATGCTAAGAAATATATACATACTATTGCATCCCTTTGATATACATGTCTTCTTTCTCTCACCCACATCTTTTGGAGATGGGTGATAATGATTGAGAAGCATTAGCGCATAGGCGTGTGCACAGGGTGTGCCAGGTGTGCCTGGGCACACCCTAATCACCCAGTGTGGCGCAGATTCCCCCTATTTAGACCCTTGATATTTCACCAAAGCCCCCTAACGGGGCTCCTAAAAAAATCTAATTGTAAAAAATAATAAAAACATAAAAATAAAAACTACTGACACTGTTCACTGTCCTACTGACACCATCAATATATACTGTATACACAAGCACACACACGCAAATGTGTTTGAGCTTTGGCGTGCAAACCCTAATGCAACAGGCTGTGCACACCTATGCATTAGAGTGTATCTATTTGCATGCTGCATTCAAAATAGTTATGGTAATAGCAATGTATTTCATATGTTGATACTTAAGCAGTAGACGCAGTCCCTCATGCAGGCTGATGAAGGGGAGGTCCTCCCCAAAACGCATTCCTGCATCATCATGATATCACATGGGGGGGGGCATCTTTGTGGTCTTACTGTTCCAGTTCTCATGTTTTTGAGTACGTTTTTATCATATTTTATATTAATAATACTTACACTGTTTGTGCTGCTCTTTTGTGTTTGTCTTTAATATATAAAAACACACCGTGTACACAGCATTGTAGCGGCAGACAGCGACGAGGCAACATCCGGCGGAAAGAAGAGGGAAGAAGACGACGATGAAGACCGGGACCTCACTAGCAAAAGAGCTGGAAGAAGATAGCTGGGCACCCGGCAGAAGGCAGAAAGAACCGGAGATCGTGGAGAAGGTACCGGAGAGCGGGAGAAGAACCAGAGAGCGCGGAGACAACATCAGAGAGCAGAAGAAGAGACCCCGAAGTTGGAAGAAGACCCCCGAAGTTGGAAGAAGACCCCCGAAGTTGGAAGAAGACCCCGGAGCTGCCTAATAAATTACTTTAAAAACCTGTGTTGTTTTTTTTATTGACTTTTTTTGCCACCGGGTGAATGGGTAGGGGTACGATATACCCCATACTCATTCACATAGGGTGGGGGGCTGGGATCTGGGGGCCCCCTTATTAAAGGGGGCTCCTGGATTTCGATAAGCCCCCCGCCCTCAGACCCCGACAACCAACGGCCAGGGTTGTCGGGAAGAGGCCCTTGTCCCCATCAACATGGGGGCAGGGCGCCCCCTGCCCCAAAGCACCCAACCCCCCCATGTTGAGGGCATGCGGCCTGGTATGGTTCAGGAGGGGGGGTGCTCGCTCACCCCTCCTTTCCTGACCTGCCGGGCTGCGTGCTCGGATAAGGGTCTGGTATGGATTTTGGGGGGACCCCCACGCCATTTAAAAAAAAAAATTGGTGTGTGTGTGTGGAGGGGGTCCCCTCTGAATCCATACTAGACCCAAGGGCCTGGTATGGACCTGGGGGGGGACTCTGCGCTGTTTTTTTCTCAATTTTTTTTTATAGAAGGCAATGTTTATTTTTTTTACATTTCCTTTAACAACCAGATATAAACAAGTTAAAAAATAAATAAAAATCGCGGTACTTGCGTTTTGGATGCGGGTCCATTGAATTCTATTACATGCAAAATGCTGTTTTTTGCTGGGAAAAATGCATTGATGTGAACATGTTCCATAGGAACCCATGTTAAAAAATTTCCCTGCATTTATGCAAAATGCACCAAAAAACGCATTAGTGGGAATCGAGCCTTACAGACCGTTTTTTAAAACGTCCGTCCGTGGGCATGAGGCCTAAGAAAAAAGAGGGGGGAAAAAAGCACTGGACTGCATCAAAAACACGCATGCACAAAAGCACCTAGAATGCATCCGGACTGCGTTTCCAAGGTGTGAACTGCCCCTTAGGCAGTTGCATTTAACCTCCTTTTTCAGAAAACCAAAAAATGCGTTCAGACGCCAAAGATTTCCACATTTCAGACGCGGTACCGGCATTTAGCCGCGTTTTCGTTTAGAAGCGTTTTTTAAAGGTGACCTATTTTTTTTACATTGAAAAACTCAAAAATGATGGTAAATGATGAAAAACCATTAAAAATATATACAAGGGGGGGGCGTGGCTTGATCTTCACCGAGATGGCGGTGTAACTCCGGAGCTCCGGCGAACGGCGAGAGAAAGAGCGGCTCACAGCGATACAGGACACTGCACCGACAGCTCGCTAAGGCGGTTTACCTCCCTGGTACCCCGACATCATGACCAGTAGACACCAGGCGGAACATCGCCCCAGAAAACTGACGGCTTACTTCACACAGCCTCTGCAGCCTCCTTCTCTACCCCGCGGACGGCTAGCAAGAACACAGATAGCCATGATGACCCAGCATACAGGAACGCCTGACGCACAGGGGGAACTACAGAGACTCCCTCACCTCTCAATAGGAGTCCGGCTAAAGCAAGAGCCAGGCTGGAGGAACAGGAGCTGCAGCAGTGTGAGGTAAGATCCAATTCAGACTCACAAGAAGACACTAGAAAGCTCCCTGACTCCATAGTGGCGTTTCCCACACAGAACCAGCCAGTCCTGGACACTACTTTAAAAGATATGCTTGTCTCACTGAGAAGCTCTATCCACGCTGATATGATGACATGCATGAGGAAATTTAGCTCTGAACTTAATGCGGTGGGGGACAGAGTTGATCACATTGAATCCAAAATGGGGGAGTATGCAACAACGATTAATGACAAGGTAGATGCACATGGCATTGTTGAAGAGGACCAGACATGGATAAAGGCAAAGTTGGCAGATTTGGAAGACAGGTCCAGGAGAAACAATGTCAAAATAAGAGGCATACCAGAATCTGTGCAACCCTCTGAGCTGCGTTCATATGCTACAACAATGCTCTCTGGCCTCATGCCAGATCTTCCTCCTATTGAACTGTCCATAGATAGAATCCATCGCCTCCCAAAACCCTCATTCATACAGGAGCATATCCCAAGGGATGTGCTTTTTCATATGCATTTCTACCAAACCAAGGAGCATTTGATGCAAATTACTCGTAAAGGGGAACACCGCACCACAGATTACTCTGCCCTACAATTCTACGCGGACTTATCGCAATTCACTTTGCAGCTTCGCAAAAATCTCAACAACATCACCAAAGCATTGAGAAATCATGACATCACCTACAGGTGGGGATATCCGACTAAATTAATCATCACTAGAGAAGGATCCACACATGTAATCACTTCTCCTACTAAAGGCTTTCGGCTTCTCCAGAAATGGAAGATTGTCCCAGATGAACCTCCTTCATCTCCCAACGCACTAATCCCTAACAGGATCCCTCCAGACTGGCAGCAAGTTTCAAACACCTGAAGCATCAGTGATATTTGCAGTGCCCTGCTACTTTCATTAGATGCCCTGTTAATGGGCATCGCCCTTTGGAGCTCTTTCTTGCAATCCGTGCTCCCATCTATCTGAGCAGAGAAATTCTGCACCTGGGTGTGTTCACCCTCCTTTTAAAATTGTTGTTGTTTGTTTTCTTTTCTTTTTCGTACATCACGGGACACAGAGCGACTTAGTCATTACTAATGGGTTATATAGTTTACCTTCAGGTGTTGGCACTGGCCAATTCCAAACCGGAAGTACCCTCCCCTATATAAGCCCCTCCCACCCGGGAGCACCTCAGTTTTTTGCCAGTGTCTAAGGTGTTGGCCAAAGAGTAACATGTGTTTTCACTGGGCTTGCGTACAGGTTCTTTTGGGCCTTAGTAAGCTGTTCCGGATCCCACCAAAAAAGCTTCATAGCTAAACGGTCGGTACCCGGGCCTTGCAGCAGAAGAGCAAGGTTTTGCCTGTAATGCTTCTCTTAGGAGGGCTGGACCCTGGGATCCAGAGCTCTGGTCATACCCACGACCAAGACGCTGTCTGTGCAGGGTGCTATACAGGTCCAGGGGAGTGGAATCCTTGGGAACCCGGTCCCTGAAGGTTTAATTACAATGCCTGCCGTGATAGGTGAAGTTTGGACTTTTGTGGACCAAACAAAGTCCTGCGGCGGGGATCAGGTAAGTGGGGGCCCTCAGGAACTTGGTTCTATTGGGGGACCCCCAAGCCTAATTTGTCTTTCTGTCTGTTACCTAACGGTATTCCCGCTAAATATCTGTGTTTGCCTATAACTACTGAAAATGTAAAATTTTAATAGTAGTCAAGAAAAAAAAAAAAAAAAACAGGGACCGCGGTACCTGTGTTAAACCACTAGAGGCCGCTGTAGTCCATTTTTCTTGTAAATGTGGATCTTTGGTTTTCTCAACTCAAAAGATCCAGGCAGCTGGTAAGTTTCTCTGAGGGAATCCACTTCCTCTGCCCTGTTGCTGCGTTCATCCACCGCACAGGCCCTCCGGCAAAAAGGGCCCTGGCTCCTAGTCCTCTGTTGGTTTTCGAAAAGGGCGCCATTGGCGCACGGGCGCGCGCGCGGGCGCGTGCACGCGCCTCCTATGAAAAAAAAAGGGGCGGGGCGGGTGGATGACGCTCGATGCGCGCCGCGGCGCTTCTGCGCATGTGCGGGCGTCCCAGCATGGTTAAAAGACACAGTACAAGTGTCAGCTTTGCGGCTCGGATGCCCTAGTGTTCCCTTGGGATCGGTTCAAGCTGATATATGCATTCCCACCGCCACAATTGTTACCACGATTACTCCGCAGAATCAGGGTAGAAAAGAAACCAGTGATTCTGGTGGCTCCAGCGTGGCCCCGAAGGGCATGGTACGCGGAGATTGTAAAAATGTCAGTGAGGAGTCCTTGGACCCTCCCACTTCGTCCGGACCTGCTGTCGCAAGGACCGATATACCACCCTTCCTTACCAGCCCTAGGTTTGACGGCCTGGCTATTGAAGCCCACATTCTGAAAAAGAGAGGGCTCTCTAATTCTGTGGTATCTACCATGATCAATGCCAGGAAACCGGTATCCAGGCAGATCTATTATAGGATCTGGAAAGCGTACATTACGTGGTGTGAGACCAAGAAATGGCATCCACGTAAGTACATGATAGGGAGGATTCTGGACTTCCTACAGTGGGCTGTAGATAGGAAGCTGGCCTTGAGTACTATCAAGGGTCAGATTTCGGCCTTGTCAATATTTTTTCAAAGGCCCTTGGCTTCGCATTCACTAGTCAAAGCCTTTATACAAGGAGTGATGCGTATTAGCCCTCCGGTTAATATTCCCATATGTCCTTGGGACTTAAACCTGGTTCTGTCGGTTCTACAGAAACAACCGTTTGAACCATTACAACACATTTCCTTGGTTCTTCTCACCAGGAAATTGGTTTTCTTAGTAGCCATTTGTTCGGCTAAAAGAGTGTCGGAATTAGCAGCTATGTCCTGTAAGGAGCCATATCTGGTTGTCCATAAGGACAGAGTAGTATTACGTCCTCATCCAGCCTTTCTTCCTAAGGTGGTATCGAGGTTTCATTTGAACCAAGATGTGGTTCTTCCTTCTTTTTTCCCCAAACCTAGCTCAGTAGAGGAAAAGTTATTACATTCTTTGGATGTGGTAAGAGCAGTTAAAGCTTATCTAAAAGCCACTGCTCAGATTCGCAGAACGGATTCTTTGTTTGTTCTGCCGGAAGGCCCCAGAAGGGGTCAGGCAGCATCAAAATCTACTTTAGCCAAGTGGATTCGACAGGTCATAATACAAGCCTATGGCTTGAGAAAGAGACCGCCTCCGTTCAAAGTTAGGGCGCACTCCACAAGAGCGGTTGGAACTTCATGGGCAGTGCATCACCAGGCCTCCCTGGCTCAAGTATGTAAGGCCGCAACATGGTCTTCGGTACACACGTTTACTAGATTCTATCAGGTAGACGTTAGAAGTCAGGAGGATGTCGCCTTTGGGCGCAGTGTGTTGCAGGCCGCAAAAGATCCTCATGCCTGATGGCGCCCAGCTTATGTACCCCCCCCTCATTTGGCATTGCTTTGGGACGTCCCATTAGTAATGACTAAGTCGCTCTGTGTCCCGTGATGTACGAAAAAGAAAAAGGGATTTTTATAACAGCTTACCTGTAAAATCCTTTTCTTGGAGTACATCACGGGACACAGAGCTCCCACCCCTCTTTTTGGGACACTTATTGCTTGGCTACAAAACTGAGGTGCTCCCGGGTGGGAGGGGCTTATATAGGGGAGGGTACTTCCGGTTTGGAATTGGCCAGTGCCAACACCTGAAGGTAAACTATATAACCCATTAGTAATGACTAAGTCGCTCTGTGTCCCGTGATGTACTCCAAGAAAAGGATTTTACAGGTAAGCTGTTATAAAAATCCCTTTTTTTCTATATCAAATTTATTTTCAGACACCACTTATGTTACCGGATTCGGGACTTTGTTCTATTGAACCTTGGCGTACATGCAACCCTCGGACAGCTTTCTGGCACCTTTGTAAGTACATCCCATATGTAAATCTCAGCATTCCACTTAAACTATGCCATGCCAGTTAGGATACTCTCCATAAATGCACATGGTCTAAACCATCCAGCCAAGAGGGCATCCCTCTGGAGAGAGGCAGACTCTTCTCAATGTGACATACTATGCGTCCAAGAGACACATTTCCACCACAAGGCACCGCCTAGATGCACCCATAAAGGCTTCCAACACTATTTCTTCTCCAACATGGAAGCAAAACAAAGGGGGGTTATGACTGCAATTAAGGACTCAATCTCTTTCCAAATACACAAGGAAATATGTGACCCATCAGGTCGTTACATCATCCTAGTGTGTGATGTGAACACTAAACGATACACCCTGGTGAACATTTATGTTAAAAATAGACACCAAATCAAATTCTTGAATGGACTGATGAAACAAATCCGGAAAATACAACAAGGATCTCTTATACTTTGTGGAGATTTTAATATAACGCCTGACCCTCAAATGGACTCCACATTTCAGCCCTCTAAAAGGACACCTTCTTTGATGCCCTTTTTACAAAGGCAAGATCTATATGATGCCTGGCAATGTACTCATGCCAACGAAAGGGACTTTACGTTTTTTTCTCATAGACACTGCACGTACACAAGGATTGATCTGTTTCTGATGGACAAGTGGCTGCTACAGAAGGTATCTCAAATCAAATTAAATAACATAACATGGTCAGACCATGATTCCGGTGTTACTGACGCTAGGAGATACTTATCCAACCAACAGTGCCTTTATCTGCCACTCCAATTCCCACATAATCCAAAACGCTGAAACAAAAAAAATTCTGAAAGACCACTTGTCTGATTATTTTCAGATCAATTCCTCGTCCACGGATAATCCTTTTGTACTATGGAACGCCCACAAGGCGTATATTAGGGGTATGTTTATCCAACTGGGCACTAGAATCAAGAGGCAGAGGCAGCGACAGCTCAATACTCTACTCTCAGACATAGGCTCCCTAGAAGCTCAAAACAAAATTAATCCCACCCCCATACTAAGCGCACAACTCACTTCACTGAGGCACGATCTCAGACTTGCTTTACTCCAATCCTTTGAAAAATCTGAGAAAAAGTTGAAGATGTCCTTTTATTCTACAGGTAAAAAGGCCGGGAAAAACCTGTCTCGTAGACTACAAGGACAACGCTTTAAGACTAAGATACTGCATCGTATTAACCCTAAATCTACACAAAAGGTGTTTGATCCCCAAAGCATCGCAGACGCTTTCAGCGATTACTATGGATCCTTATATAATCTACGTCAAGATAGCCTAATAGCACAACCCTCCCTGTCAGATGTAGAAAAATTCCTACAAAACATTCACCTGCCTCATCTCTCCCCTTCACAACTCCAGGAGATGAATTCTTCTTTTTCTCTAATAGAAATGCTAAAAGCTATAGACACTCTCCTGAGTAATAAATCACCATGACCGGATGGTCTTACAGGGGAGTACTATAAACATTTCAAATCTATTCTTGGACCACACCTCCTTAGAGTGTTTGATGCTGCTGCTGCCTTGGCTTTTTTTCCTCCTGAGATGTTAGAAGCATTAATAGTAACGCTGCCTAAACCAGGCAAGACACTGGACGCACCTCAAAATTTTAAGCCTATATCCTTACTAAACAATGACGTGAAACTATACGCCAAAATGATAGCATTAGGACTGGTTGACATTTTGCCCACTCTCATCGACCCTGATCAATCTGGGTTTACTAAGGGCAGGCAGACATCGGATGCCACCAGACGCCTAATAAATATTGTTCATATCGCCAGGAGGGGAAAAATGCCTTCTCTGCTTCTGGCTTTGGATGCAGAGAAGGCGTTTGATAGGGTGCATTGGTTATACCTGACAAAAACTTTGGAAAAGTTTGGCTTCACAGGGCACTTGCTCTCAGAAATATTAGCTCTTTATACTTCCCCATCAGCTCGGGTGTATACATCTGGTATGCTGTCCAAACCCTTCAGAATTATGAATGGGACCCGCCAAGGATGTCCATTGTCCCCCCTTATTTTCAATATACTAATGGAACCACTAGCCGCTAGTATTAGACAGAACTCTGCTATACAAGGTTTTACAATTAAAAACCGTAAACACGTCATTAGTCTTTTTGCGGATGATGTAATACTGATGCTCACTGATCCGGTGTCTTCCCTGGAACATGTATCTCATATACTTCGGGAATATGGAAAGGTGTCGTACTACAAAGTAAATGACACCAAATCATACATCTTAGACCTAGGGGTATCTCCACAAGATAAAATGCATCTACAAGCCAATTTCCCATATGTCTGGAGTGATCAAGCGATCACCTACCTAGGTATTAATCTGACCTCCCAAACCAAACAATTATTTCAGGCCAATTATCTCCCTCTTGAAAAGAAACTTACGGAAGGTCTACAATCCCTAAGCAAACGTGTTCTATCATGGTCAGGAAGATTGTCAGCCTTCAAAATGCAAATACTACCCCAAATTCTTTATATTTTCCGCACGGTACCCATACCCATACCCCAACAATTTTTTAAGACCCTACAGTCCCTACTAGCTAAATATCTTTGGGAAGGCAAAAAGGCCAGGAGCGCCTTTTCCAAACTTAAAAAAACAAAACAGGCTGGTGGTCTGGGCTTACCGGACTTTGCAGACTACCATGCTGCTGCTATTCTGGCACAAATTAAAGGATGGTTCCCAAGTCAACCCACTCCACTCTGGGGAACCATTGAGGAAACTTTAGTACCTGGTGGGAATTTATTTAACTATCTCTTAGCATACCCTCACCTTAAATCTAAACCCAAAAATCTTTCCCCTCCCATAATAGCATCCTTAAACTCCTGGAAAATATTGGTGACGTACAAATCACTGTCTACCCCTACTTCTCCCCTACTGGTACCCACTTCTACATTAGCTTTAATATTGCCTGAACTGAACTTAGATAGGTGGTTACAAAAGGGAATCACAAAGATATCTGATCTGTATAGAGACAATTTCCTAAAAACATTTGCTTAGTTGCAATCAGAATATGGACTACCAAATTCGGAGCAGTTTAATCATCTCCGAGTAAAATCGTACCTTAAAAACAAAAATATTCTGAAGTACAATTTTTTCTGGAAAATCAATATCCATCTTACGTCTAGAGAAAGCCGTAGAGGAGGTATCTCATGATTCTATGATTTCCTGTATGACAAGTCCATATTCATGAAAACAAACTCCATGCTAGCATGGGAGAGGGATATCCAGGAATCATTCTCAGAAGCACAATGGAACAAAGCTCTGCAACAAATATATGCAGCAACTAAATGTACCAACCTATGGGAATTATCCCACAAGGTAACAAAGAGATGCTACTTGACCCCAAACAGAATAGCCAAATTTGATCCCTTCACACCTCCTGAGTGTTGGAGGAGCTGTGCACAATCTGGCACTATCTTTATATCTTGTGGGCCTGTGGCAAATTAGCTAGGTTTTGGTCTGGCATTTTCAAGGTCCACTATGAAGTGACAGGTTTACCTATATCATATTCGCCTTCTCTAGCTCTCTTAAACTTAGGGATCGAAACCATACCACCGATCCATAGTAAATTCACCACGCATCTATTCCTAGCGGCCAAACTAGTTATACTTAGACTATGGAAATCTCCCGAGCCTCCAGATGTTAATGACGCTCTTCGTACACTATCCATTCATTACACATATGAAAGGATGTTAGCATCCACAGAGGGAAAAGTCAAGCAGTTTCTTTCTAGCTGGCAATCATGGATAGACTGGTATAAAGTTCACAAATCATAATTAAATCAGACAGGACAGAAGCAGGGGGGAGTATTAATCCTTAAAGCAGGAATTTAGACTCCTCCAGAATGGTCCGATTGATAGTAAATACATACAAGATTCAAGTTATCCTTTTCCTCTTTTCTTTGGTTACTTTGAGAGTTTGCTCTATGTTCGTATGTTTATTTCTTTTATGTTAAAATCTAAAATTCTCTGTGAATTCCTGATGCAAAATCTGGTCATTATTTAGTAAGATAGTTGAGCTTGTCTTCATACCTCCCTCAACTAGACTGTTAATATGCAAGTGGGAAGTGGTGGGTGTTGTTCCTCTCTCCGGATCACAGATAGTTCCCAAAGGGGTGGCTGGGGAGAGGAAAGGGCACCTACAGTTCCATTAATATCACATTTGTTTTAAACCATGATATGGCATCTATTTGACTCCTATCTTTAAAATCAAACGTATTGACATCTAAGGCATATGCTTCAAACATGGAATGTAATGTTCACCTTTTGTATTCTGTTAAAAATGAATAAAAACCTATTGATAACAAAAAAAATATATGTACAAAAAAAAAATGTAATTGCTTCCATTGCATTGTGGACAATCCACAACTTGTGGCAGGTGACGTGGCAAGTGGACAATCCACAACTTGTGCCAGGTGACATGGCCAGGTGACATGGCAAGTGGACAATCCACAACTTGTGCCAGGTGACGTGGCAAGTGGACAATCCACAACTTGTGTCAAGTGATGTGGCAAGTGACACGCTAAATACAAGTACACTGCTGCTCTGTCAGCTGCTGCTACTCACTCTGGTCTCACAAAATAGCTGAAATGGTTAATAATACTGTTTTTTGAGCTTAGGGCGGCTCTTTATGATGTTAACTAATTAAGCGCTTATAGACGCAAATGCGGTAAAACTCGGCATGCAAACTCGACAAAACGCGCGTTTAGAAACGCCGCTTTCAACCTCAGTTCTGAAGACTTTGCACCAGCGTCCCGTGTACATGGGGCCTAAAAACGGCTATGCCATTTACAACTCAAAAACGCTATGGTGGCCATGAGGCTAACATGGAGGGGCGTTTTTAAGCTGCAAAAAGCGCTCAAACAAGCGGCTGGAAAAACGTCCGTGTGCATGTAGCCTTATATTAACCACTTGCTTACTGGCCACTTAAACCTCCTTCCTGCCCAGACCAATTTTCAAATTTCAGCGCTGATGCACTTTGAATGACAATTGTGCGCTCATACAACACTGTAACCCAATGAAAATGTATTATTTTTTTGCACACAAATAGAGCTTTCTTTTGGTGCTATTTGATCACCTCTGCGTTTTTTTTTTATATATAAATACAAAAAACCGACTAAAAAAAGAAATTGGGATATTTTAACCACTTCAGCACCAGGCCTATTCTGGCACTTCTCTCCTTCATGTAAAAATCATAATTTTATGGCTATAAAATTACTTCAAAATCCCAAACATTATATATATTTTTTTATCAGACACCCTAGGGAATAAAATGGCGGTCATTGCAAATTTTTATCTCGCTTGGTATTTGCGCAATACATTTTCAAACGCCTTTTTTTGGGAAAAAAATGGTTTCATGAATTTAAAAATTACAAAAACAGTAAAGTTAGCCAATTTTTTTTGTATAATGTGAAAGATGTTGTTATTCTGAGTAAATAGATACCTAACATGTCATGCTTTAAAATTGCGTACACTCATGGAATGACACCAAACTTCAGTAGTTAAAAATCTCCCTAGGCGATGCTTTAAATTTTTTTACCTGTTACCATTTTCGCATTACAGAGGAGGTCTAGAATTCTTAGAAGTGCTAGAATTGTTGCACTCGTTCTAACACACGCAGCAATACCTCACATGTGTGGTTTTAACAGTGTTTACATATGTGGGCGGGAATTACGTGTGTGTTCGCTTCTGAGTGCGAGCTACCGGGGACAGGGGCGTTTTACATTTTTTTTATTATTATTTTTTTGTTTTTTTTATTTTTTTACATTTTTTACACTTTTTTTTACTATTTTGTTTTTTGATCACTTTTATTCCTATTACAAGGAATGTAAACATTCCTTGTAATAGGAATCTATTTTGACAGCTCCTCTTTATGCAGAGATGCGGGGTCAATAAGACCCCACATCTCTCCTCCAGTCTGGAAAGCATGAGATCGGTAAAAAAAATTCACCGATCTCATGCTGACAGCCGAGATCACGGCTTTGTTTACAAACGGGAACATGGTGTGACGTCATAACGTCGCGCCCGGGCCTCCGACGGTCATAGAGATGACTGGTGACCATCTGGTCACCAGTCATCTCTATGCTTACCATCCGGCGCCGGCCAATTCGTACTCTGGGCCCCCGATGGCACGGGAGAGCCCGGAGAAGCACCGGATAGCGGTGGGAGGGGGGGGAATGTCCCCTCCCGCCGCCTATAAGAATGATTAAACGGTGGATCTGCCGCTATGATCATTTTTAGCGTGCACAGAATCACCAGGTGAAAAGAATGATATCTGAATGATGCCTACAACTACAGGCATCATTCAGATGTCACCGCACAAAGTCAAGGATGTCATTTGACGGTGGGCCGTAGGGAAGTGGTTAATATTTTGTTTGAAAATTTAGAAAAAAGGTAATTTTTCTCCTTCATTGATGTACACTGATGAGGCTGCACTGATGGGCACCGATAAGGTGGCAAGGGTGGGTACTGAGAGGTGGCATTGCTAGTTGGCACTGGTGGGCATTGAGAAGTGGCACTGCTAGGTGGCACTGATTGGCACCAGTGGTGGGCATTGATAGGTGGCACTGGCAGGGGCTACTGATTGTCACAGATGATGCAGAATTGCCTCTTCCTCTTCGGGCCCGATGTCCCTTTCACAAAAGCCAGTGATTGCCTTTTTTTATGCTCACGCTGTCAGCACAAGGAGAAAACAAAAACCATTACCAAGCTTTTGTTTACATCACGTGATCAACTGTCATTGGCTGACAGCTGATCACGTGGTAAGGGGCAGGGATCCGCCCCTTACTCGGATCTGTCATCACCCGAGTCTCAGTGACTCGGTGACCACAGAGCGTGCAAAGGGGAGGACGTCTAGTGACGGACTCCCGGCAATTGAGGACCGTGCTGTGGCTGTCGATCAGCTATAGCGCTGATCTCAAGTGATTAAAGAGGGTCTAAATGGGCCATTGACATGCATCACAATTCAACTTAGGAATGTGTCTTTGCAAAATTAAACTAAATGAAATCCTTTCTTATTTTTGCTTGGGGGATAGAGTGCAGAGGGATTAGAAGTCTAGACAGTTTTTTGGGATGTCTGCACCCCTGATAGGGTGAAGACAACTCCCAAATTTGGCCACTTTATCCTTCCAAATAATTCACTTCCTGTCACATAGCCACACAGGAAGTGAGGGTAAATCCCTTCCAATGTCTTTCCTTGGGGACACACAGGTCAATCTAAATACTTTCCCCACTATGCACATTGCACTCCAGCATTTTGCTGGGTACACCCCAAATTATTATGTATTTTGGACTTTGGGGTTTATTTACTAAAGGCAAATCCACTTTGCACTACAAGTGCACTTGCTGGATATCCGAGGGAGACATGCAAGGAAACAAAAAAAACACCATCTTTGCTTTTACATGATTGGATGTTACAATCACCAGTGCTTCCCCTCAGATTTTCAGCAACTACACACACACAAGTGCTAGAGTGCAATTTGCTTAATGGGGACACTAGTTGGATTGATCTGTGTGTCCCCAAGAAAAGACATTGGTAGGGTTTTACCTTCACTTCCTGTTTAGCTGTGTGACAGGAAGTGAAGCCAATTTTACTAAAAGGGACACAAAGCCCAACCTAAAAAAAAAACAAGCAGGGGTTCTAACACTTACTTGGTTTCCCTCAAAATGCCCACAATTAGAATCGTATTGCCTTGAGCTATTTTTAAGTGCAGTGCTCTAAATCAGTGCTTCTCAAGTACCCCCAACAGGCCATGTTTGCAGGTTTTCCTTCATCTTGCACATGTGCTTTAAATCACAGTCAATGGTTTGGTATTTTGGACAGCAATTCTCGATAAGATAAATTCACAAAACATGTCCTGTTGGGGGTACTTGAGGATTGAGGCTGAGAACCACTGCAGTAAAAAGGAAAATTGAACACTTACCGCTCTGTATTTTTTATTTCCTGGTGACTATCCATGGCAGCACACAATCCATGCATATGCTACCATGAAGGCACCAGGTTAAACAAATCACACCTGTTTTGTTTTGACATGCCAATAAGCATAGTTAAGCTACAGCTGTCACATTTGTTGCATAGAAAACAAAAAAAACAAACATCAAACTTTGCATCAAATTTTATTGGTCAACAAAACAGGACTTGGAAAACACAAAGGGAAGCAAAAAAAAAAAAAAGACATGGAGGTAAATTTGAAACATTAGTCACATCTTGAAAAAGATTTAGCAAAATAATGCAGCACAGACAATTAAATCAAAGTGAACAAACGACACACATTAACAACATCAAAAATATTTCAGGGGAACATATCCCCCACACAAAAAAACAAAACAAACAATCAACAAAAGTAAAACAAACATCTGTTTTGCAAAGACATAACAAATAAAATGCATGTGTTACAAACTCGATAAGGACACCAAAATGTACATTTTGCCGGCCGGCGCCACACACACAATCTTGCCTCTTTTCGGGGCAAGGGAGAGAATGCTATCTGCAAGCTTTATATAACATAGGTTTGTGTGCTAATGAGGCAATTGAAAACACATGCACAGTCCATGAAACACCCAAAATGCAAGTTCACCCAATGTAGAGACTGAACTTCAAAGTGGGTACACCTGTTAAGGATGTCCTTCAATTACTAACCCAAAAAAAACACTCTCTCTGAGCATGCCCAGAAATATCCAGGTGCTGTTCACACACAAAAAGCACCAAAAAAAAAACCTGGGCATGCTCAGACCACTGGGCATGCTCAGACCAACACAAATGCAGCTAGCAGAAAATACCCCCCCCTGTCCAAAATTAAGCACATCATCCAGCATGCTACAAAATTAGAAACGGGACAAACACCCCCCTGTCCGGGGGGCAAACAAAGAGCCTAACATGGGCAAAAGTTATACAACAAATACCATTGCAGTCTATGGGAACTGACTTGTTAATTTTGCTAGTCCCCACTTGGCTGGCTTTTCTTCTAGTTATTGGCCTTAAAATGGGGGCCCAGGTCCCACTCTAAGGGACATATATCAATGTCACCAATTTGGACAACACCAAAAACAAAACAAGGAGAAGTGCCTTTAAATATGCCAAATTGCTTAAGGGCCATTTCACACCACATGCAGTCCATTGCGTTTTTTATGCATCAAAAATGCATGGAAAGTTGGTTATATGGTTCTAAATGGCAGTGTTTGTTCCAGTGCGTTCCAGTTCCACCAAAAAAGTAGAACATACTGCATTTTACCAGCACTGGACTGTACTGGAATGCTGCAAAACGCATTAAAAATGCACTGGAACGCACCGGAACACACCTAAATGCACCAAAAACGCACTGGAACACACTTGTCCTTATCTATGGTTAATAAAAAAGAGGGGTGGAAAAAAAGCACTGGACTGCATCAAAAACGTACCAAAAATGCACTGGAACACATCAAAAACACGCATGCAAACAAGCACCTGGAACGCATCTGGATTGCATTTCTATGGTGTGAACTGGCCCTATAGAAACGCAGTCTGGATGCATTCCAGGAGCTTTTCTGCATCCGTGTTTTTGACACGTTCCAGTGCATTTTTGATGCGTTTTTGATGCAGTCCAGTGCTTTTTTCCCCCTCTTTTCACTTAGAACAAGTGTGTTGCAATGCATCTTTGGTGCATTTAGGTGCGTTCCGGTGCATTCCAGTGCATTTTTGGTACGTTACGTAGCATTTTTGATGTGTTTTACTGTGGTCCAGTACAGTTCTGTACATACAAAATGCAGCATGACCATTTTTTTCCTTTCTGAAACACACTGGAACGGACTGCAGTGGTGTGAACTATGCCATTGGCATTAATGTGATCAACTTTCTTTGCATTTTTCATGCATCAAAAAAAGCACTGCACTGCATCCAGTGTGAACTGGCCCTAAATATCATACCTGGGGGGTGTCTATAGTATGCCTGTAAAGTAGCGCATGTTTTCCATGTTTATAACAGTTCGAGAGCAAAATTACATTTCTAAAGTAAAATAATAGTCATTTAAAAGTACTCGCGGCTGTAATGAATTGCTGGTTCCCGTCAATACAGAGAAAAGTCATTGAAAGTCTTTGAAAAAAAAATGCGTGGGGGTTCCCCCAAATTCCATTACCAGGCCCTTCAGGCCTGGTATGGATATTAAGGGGAACTCCACGCCAAATAAAAAAAAATGGCGTGGGGATTCCCCTCAAAATCCGTACCAGGCCCTTCAGGTCTGGTATGTATTTTAAGGGGACCCCCATGCCAAACTTAAAAAAAAAATGGCGTGGGGGTCCCCCTAAAAATCCACACCAGACCCTTATCCAAGTACGCAACCTGGTAGGCCGCAGGAAAAGAGCGCCCCCCCTCCCTCCTGAACCGTACCAGGCCACATGCCCTCAACATGGGGAGGATGCTTTGGTTGTGGGGGTGTGCGGGCGGGGGGCCCCCCTCTGACGCACATGGATTTCACTGGGACTTTCCCCGTGGTGTCAGAGGGGGGCGGGGTCACAGGTGGCAGCGGACCCAGAGGAGATCTGAAGAACTGAAGCGTCACACAGCGGAAACCTCGAATTCAAGCGGATCGGCCGGAGAAAGAAGAGGGGAACAAGAAGCCGGAGCAAGATGCGGACAAGAACACCGATGGACGAAGGAAGAGGAAGATGAAGATGAAGATGAAGAACAAGATGGAGGAAGAAACCCAACTAGAGAAAAGAAGAAGAAGATGGAAGAAGAAGATGGAAGAAGATGGAAGAAAGGAGAAGACATTAATAAAGGAATTGTTAAAAACAGGCTATTGTCATTTTTAACATTTTTGACCCTTTCTTTGTGAAATGGTAGGGGTACATTTGTACCCCATTACCATTTTACATGGGGGGTGGGATCTGGGGGTCCCCTTTGTTAGGGGGCTTCCAGATTCCGATAAGCCCCCCGCCCGCAGACCCCCACAACCACCGGCAAGGGTTGTGGGGATGAGGCCCTTGTCCCCATCAACATGGGGACATGGTGCTTTGGGGGGGACCCCAAAGCACCCTCCCCATGTTGAGGGCATGTGGCCTGGTACGGTTCAGGAGGGAGGGGGGCCTGCCAGGTCGCGTGCTCGGATAAGGGTCTGGTGTGGATTTTTAAGGCGGACCCCCACGCCATTATTTTTTAAGTTTGGAACGGGGGTTCCCCTTAAAATACATACCAGCCCTGAAGGGCCTGGTATGGATTTTGAGGGGGACCCGCACGTCATTTTTTTTTTAATTGGCGCGGAGTTCCCCTTAATATCCATACCAGACCTGAAGGGCCTGGTAATAGAATTTTGGGGGACCCCCACGCATTTTTTTTTTTCAAAGACTTTCATTGACTTTTCTCTGTATTGACGGGAGCTATTCATTATAGCCGCAAGTGCTTTTAAATGCCTTTTTTTTCCTTTAGAAATGTCATTTTGCTGTCGGACTGTTATATAATGGCAAGTTTAGGAGGTGCGCCTGTTCAACTTATGCACATTGATTTACGTGACTTGACATTTACTAAGATTTTGCCGGCGTAGTGAACCGGCGCATTTGAACGAGTAAAATTGCCACGCAGAGCACAAAAAGATCCCTCGCAGTTATAAACGTGGAATAAAGATGTAGCGCTAAATGAAAAATGAAGCCCAATAATTCGGGCCTCCAATAAAACCAAGGTGATAAAAATATAAATATAGTGAGTCCACACAGTGTCCATACAAAAATCCGTGTTGTAAAGGAAAAAACATACAGCACTGAAGGGTCATCACATAACTCTTGTAGATAAAGAGAGGTAGAATACTCTTACCGGAACGTTGGACCTGTGGTTTAGGCAGGTCAAATAGGCATACAAAATCCCAGTGGCACTCCTCATCAGTTGCTCTGGAAACTGGATCAGATGGGTCCCCAATGCGAACTATCCTGCAGGCTCCCCAACCCGACAGCAGACTCTGGGTTTCACACCGATCCAAGTGGTCCTCCGATGGAACTGGAACCGCTACTCAACGGGAAGACTATTTACCACGGTAAATATAAGCAACCAGTGGCCAAAGGAAGCTTTTACTTAACCAACCACCCATGTGAGGAGAAAAGAAGGAAAAGGGAAGCTCCAATGGTGCAGGTCAATGTGGGTTTATTCAACCAAAATAAAAGTGATCACAACAGTAAAAAAGTAAAAAATGGGCAGTGAGTAAGGTAGTGTACACGTATAAACATAATTGCCGGCGCAGCAGGCTGGTTCAGAAAAAGTTACTTTCTCATTCTATTTTGGGCATATTTGTTACTTGGGCAGTTGTCACTAAACTTCCTCACATCACCCCACGTCACCCCCATTATATTGGCACTTCCAGCTTCTTTATATTGTAATTTGAAGATGCCGTGCGCCAGGTCCATAGTGGCGCACTGAGCGCCTCCTCCCGTGCGCCGAGAACACTATAGTAAATAGGGAATACCAGCGCTAATGTTTCGTAAATACCAAAACTGCCGTTGCGCACGCAGATGCGCCGATACTCATGGCGCAAACATTTCGTAAATCAGCCCCACTGTGTATAACTCGTTGCTAAGGAGTGGGCCTAGGAAGCCTGCCATGTCTTTAACAACCGATGAGTCATCAGCTGTCAGCAGGCTTCCCCACTGAGAGATTTATGTAAAAAACAGAAACACATAGGTGTGAACATAGGGTAAAGGCAGACCTACTGATTTAAGATATATAGATTATACCAAAATAAGCCACTAACTCCTGTACTTTTGTTACTGTTAGGACACCATGTTCTAGTATCCTGCAAAGTACAATGTGGGCTTGACCAGATGTGTGGAAGTGACCTTGTTCTGTAAAAACCAGTACATCATTGGACCCATCCTATGTGTTGCCCGTGTTGCTATGGCTATTATTAACTACTTGCTTACTGGGCACTTAAACCCCCTTCCTGCCCAGGCCAATTTTCAGCTTTCAGCGCTGTCACGATTTGAATGACAATTGCGCGGTCGTGCGACGTGGCTCCCAAACAAAATTGACGTCCTTTATTTCCCACAAATAGAGCTTTCTTTTGGTGGTATTTGATCACCTCTGCGGTTTTTATTTTTTGCGCTATAAACAAAAAAAGAGCGACGATTTTGAAAAAAACACAAAAAAATTTACGTTTTGCTATAATAAATATCCCAATTTAAAAAAATAAATAAAAAATTTTCCTCAGTTTAGTCCAATACGTATTCTTCTACATGTTTTTGTTAAAAAAAAACGCAATAGGTGTTTATTGATTGGTTTGCGCAAAAGCTATAGCGTCTACAAAATAGGGGATAGTTTTGGCACCATTTTGGGACCATTGTCATTTTTACAGCGACCAGTGCTATAAAAATGCACTGGTTACTGTAAAAATGACACTGGCAGGGAAGGGGTTAACCACTAGGGGGTGAGGAAGGGGTTAAATGTGTAACCTGGGAGTGATTACTACTGTGTGGGGGAGGGGACTGACAGGGGGAGGTGACCGATCTGTGTCCCTATGTATAAGGGACACAGCATCGGTCTCCTCTCCCTGACAGGACATGGATCTGTGTGTTTACACACACAGATCCATGTCCTTGTCTGTGTACCGGCCGATCGCGGGTACTTGGCGGACATCGCGGCCGCCAGGCACGCGCATCGGCATCTCAGTGATCGCGCCGCCAGCGGCGCTCGCGTGCCCCCCCAGTGGCCGGAATAGCCTAGGCCGTGTAATGACGGCCTCCCGGATTTCTAGATCCGCCTTGAGGCCGTCATTTGTACATGGCCCGGATCTAAACTGGTTAATCACTTTAATAATAGTATGGTTAGATTTTTAAGAGCATATGTTTACAGATGCTCTTCCCCTCCATTGATATGTAAATAAACCAGTTGGATAGGTTCTGGAGCTGAGACAGGAAGTTGGTTTACAGGAAGTTGGTGGGAGGGGATTGGGGTCTTTTGAAAGAAACATGTGGTCGGAGAAGAGATGTGTTTGGAAGGACGAAGAGGAAGACATGGATACCAGAAGCAGGAGGGTTTTGGAGAACTTTTGAGTTGGACTGACAAGGAACCATGAAGGACATTACATTGTAAACCCTAAGTTGAGTAACTGTTTAGCTTACTTAATTTGTACATATTGTACATGCCTATATTTGTAGGCATATTTTTTTAAGCTATGAGTTATGTTGTAGTGTGCATCCTACAGTTGTATGTGCAGTTTTTCTTCCTTGGTAGTACCGCAAGAACTTTAATAGTTAGACGCAAAGCATAACTTTGGAGGCTCGTGCCAGGATTTGTGCTAAAAGCTCAACTGAAGCAGACATGTTTTCTGTGGTGTGTTTTGTTGCTTGTACTGGGGGAAAATGCTGCGTACACTGTTTAGGAAGAGTATGGCTGCAAAGGTTTCTGGTGTCCAGGAGGACTTGAAGGTGTGCACCCTTCGTACCTGGGCCAGAAATAGTCAGTGGATGTCTGTTGTAAAGTAGCTGGCTGGATATGCTTCTCCTTTGAACAGAGCTTGGGGGATGGAGTCTCTGATCTTTCCTCTGATTTTAGTCTCAAAAGTTTTGGGTTCAGTAAGGGAGGGGTGCGGGCAGTTGCTGTGTTTGGTTTGCACTTCCTGCATGCTCTACATATTGAATCTGAAAAGAGGGATAAGGCAGAATTAGAAAGATATTTACTGAAGGAGCAGATTGCAGTAGCATCCAAGTGTTTGGAAGAAACTGCAAGCAAGGAAAAAGATTTAGAAAGGAGGCTAATCAAAGTTAAACCTGCAGTGGCCTTGAAGTGTATTCAAACCCCTGTAGGCTGAGCTGAAGATTTGAATGAGCGGTGTGCAGCTCTCATAAACAAGTGAAATGATGCCCTAACAAAGGACAAAGGCCCGAAGCCTGTAAGAAGAAGTAGGACATGTGCCACTGTTACTTCCCATAAGCGGGAAGCTGAGAATTTGATCAGCTCAAATGGCCGAGTTGAGTCAGATACAAGGAAGGCAAGGCCTATGAACTCCAGGAGACACGTGTGGATTGATTTACTTAAGGTGGTGGTCCCTAGAGAGGAAATAGATGGGACTCCTACACCAGCATTGCTTAAGAAGTGGAAGAAAATGGTTGGGAATGGTAGATTCAGTCACATTAAGTGTTTCTGTTGCCATAAAATGGGGCATTTTGCAAAAATGTGCTATGCTGTCAAGACTGGACAACAGCAGGCCTGTGTTCTTCCCAGGACAGCACGGAGAGACATGCAAGTTTATTTGTTACGTTGGAAGTCAATGCCTTTCCATGAAAGTGTTTCAAGGCAACAGTGGGCTCACTACACTAGTTGTGCAGTTAGAAATGAGCAGATAGATAAATGTGAGCAGTGAGCTATGTTTTTGTCACAGTTGGAAGGAACATATAATCTGCTTTGTCTCTTATGCCGTGTACACACGATCGGTTTTACCGAAGAAAACAGTCTGATGGACTTTTCTCATTGGACAAACCGATCGTGTATGGGCCCCATCGGTCTTTTTTCCATCGGAGAGAAAAAATAGAACATGTTTTAAATTTATGCAACGGGGAAAAAAAACTATAGCAAGTTCCGATCGTCTGTGTGGAACTCCATCGGACAAAAAACCCACGCATGCTCAGAATCAAGTCGACGCATGCTCAGAAGCATTGAACGTAATTTTTCTCGGCTTGTCGGAGTGTTTTACGTCACGGCGTTTGGGCGGTTGGATTTTTGACTGATGGTGTGTAGGCAAGACTGATGCAAGTCAGCTTCATCGGATTTCCGATGGAAAAATCCATCAGATTAGAATCCATAGGAAATCTGATCATGTGTACAGGGCTTTACTCTTTTCAGGTACTGAGCATCTAGAGGTGGAGCAGGCAGAGAAGATGACCATGCTAGATGGGAGGAGGCAGAAAAGAAGAGAGCCTGAGGAAGATGCGGATAAATTCCTGATGGTGGCTGAATTGGAGTGGACTTTCATATTAGCATTTCCTTATGACCAAGAGGTCAAGAGATTTTCATCTGGGACTTTCTTTACACAAACTGCCAAAGACATTGTTAACCCTGCTCAAAAGTAATGTTGCAAAAGGCTGCTAGGATGGAGAAAAACTCAAAATCTGAGGAGTTGCAGGCCCATGAACTTCTGTGCGCACAGACGCATGCCAATGCGCCTTCCCCCGCTTCTCTGATTGAGCTGCAAATGGCCAGGAGGGCCCTTCTGGTACATTTTCAGGACTTGGCCCACTGCACTCGCAAGAGTAGGGCTGAAGAATTGTTTGAGAGGGGCGATAAGAATGGGAGGCTGTTGGCGTACCTCTCTGCGGACACTAGGGCGCATGCCGTCGTCCCGTGCGTCTCTTCCCCAGATGGGACCATAATAAGAGATAGTGGGGGCATAATGCAGGCCTTTGTGTCCTACTATTCGGAACTTTATTCAGCTATCCCGCCATATGACCACCGGGACCTGACTGACCTGCTGGGTCCCCTTCAGATCCCGGAGTTGTCCAAGGAGGTGGTGGCCAGTCTGGAGGCCCCCTTCACGGACAAAGAATTGGCTTCTGCCATTGCATCTTTCCCTAATTCTAAGTCGCCGGGCCCGGATGGACTCCCGGCATAGTGGTATAGGCAGTATTTAGATGTTTTATCCCCCAGACTCTTAAAACTATATAGTGACTGTTTTGACTTAGGGGACCTTCCGGCATCTTTCTATGAGGCGCATGTTGTGTTACTCCCCAAACCCGATAAGGACCCTCTCTGCTGTTCTTCCTATAGACCCATAGCGCTCTTAAACATGGATCTGAAAATCCTCACCAAAATGATAGCTAATAGACTGATGGAAATTATACACCTCTTGGTATCGCCTGACCAGACTGGATTCATGCCCCAGAAAGCCACTGATATAAACCTGAGACGGGTGTTTACTCACACACAGTTGGGGGCTGAGGTGTATTCGGGGGGGGCTCTGGTGTTCTTTGACCTGGAGAAGGCCTTTGACTCCATTGATTGGGGTTATATGACCTATGTCCTGCAACGCATGGGGTTCGGCCCCAGGTTCCTTAAATGGATTTCGTTGTTGTATGACCACCCGGTTGCGGCCCTCCGCTTTAATGGAGGGGTGTCTGGGACTTTTCTGGTGTCATGGGGCACCAGGCAGGGGTGTCCGCTTTCACCCGGCCTGTTTGCTCTCGTCATGGAGCCTCTGGCGATTGCGCTACGTTCTTCCTCCCAAATCCAGGGCATCTGCGTAGGCACACTAACTGAAACCACAGCACTTTATGCGGATGACTTAGTGTTGTTTATCAGAGATACTGGGCCTTCTCTACGGGCGGCGTTGTCACTTTTGGAAAAATTTGCTGCAGTCTCTGGGCTCCGGGTTAACTGCACTAAGTCTAAGATACTTCCCCTGTGTTCCTACCCCGTCCCTGATCGGGCTGATCCTAACGTTCCTTTGCAGTGGGTCTCCCAAATTAAATACTTAGGGCTTCAGATCACTAACTCTGTGACGGACTTTGTTAATCTCAATATCTCTTTGCTACTCATTGCAATATCTAAAAAAATTCAGGCTTGGAAAAATCTCCCATTGTCCCTCATAGGGAAAATCAATCTGATTAAGATGAAAGTTCTGCCACTATTGCTATATACCCTTAGAAATTCTCCAGTGTGGATTCCCAAGTCCCTTTTTAAATCCACTGATACCATGATTTCCTCCTTTTTGTGGCAGGGAGGCGTCCCTCGCCTTAAATTGGCGATTTTGCAGCAGCCATGTGGGGAGGGAGGGCTTGCAGTCCCTAACTTCCACAAATATTTTTTGGCTGGGCAATTAGCGGTGGCCCACCGCTGGCTAACTGTTCCTCTGGATGATACGTCTGTATCCCTGGAGGCTGCCTGTGTGGGCTCTTATGAGGCATTGTCTCATTTGGTCTACAGGGGCCTGAGGGCTCCTTACCCTTTGACGCACTCCATGCGCTCAGTGATGAGGGCCTGGGCTGTGGTCCAGGGATTGCGGTCACCTAGCTCTACTAGATTATCGCCTAGTCTCCCCTTGTGGAAGAACCCCAACCTACCACATTTTTTCTGCTACCCGGACCCGGCGGTTTGGACGGGGTATGGAATTAAGCTTTTGGCCCATGTTGTGTCCGATGGTACCCTATTGTCCTTTGATGAACTGAAACAAAAGTATGATTTACCCAACTCCCACTTTTTCAGGTATCTGCAGTTGAGGCATGCCTTTCACTCGCAGTTTGGGGGGACCCTTAGCCTGGAGCCCAGTGATCTTGAGCTATTGGCGCGCAGCGAATCTCTATCAAAACCAGTTTCCAGTTTTTACAAAGACCTGTTCCCGGAAACTACTTTCCTACTCAGACCCTGCAGAGATGCTTGGGAGGCTGTGGCCCCGGGGTTGGACAGAGATGATTGGGATGACATGTGGGGGACGGCTTTTCAATGTTTGGTCTTGAGTAGGGACAGACTGATCCTGTATAAGTTTCTGCACAGAGTTTATCTTACTCCGGCAAGACTGGCAAGGATGTATGGGACGCAGAGCTCTCTCTGCTGGAGATGCTCTGCACCCTTAGCCACCTTTATGCACATCTTTTGGGAGTGTCCTCCAATCAAACACTACTGGCAGGCCGTTGCTGACTGTATTAGGTCGGTCACATCCATATCTATCCCCATGTCTGTTGAGGTTTGTCTCCTACATTTGGTTGAACCCCTGGCCACTACCAGGGCTATACGAACCTTACTCATGCTTTTGTTGTACTACGCTAAAAAGCGCATCATCCTATCATGGAAGTGTTCTGTAGCTCCTACTGTTGACGCGTGGAAAGCGTTGGTCAATAAAGCAATACCCTTTTATAAAGCCACTTATTTGAGTAGGGGGGCACTGACTAAATTTGACAAGGTTTGGGGGGGTTGGATGGCTACTATAGATACGGCATCTGATTGATCTATTAAAATTGTAGGGATGGGGTAGTGTCTCCTTTCCTGAGGTCCTGTGTCTGGGTGGGGGGGTTTGGGGGCGAGGGGGGAACTGTTTTCATAAGCTTTATCCAACTTGTTTTTACAGGGAGCTATTGGACTTTACTTCTCAATCATGGCGGGCCGCCTCTGGTAGCTGGCCCGTGACATTTGTGTTCCTATCTAGGCAAGGGGGGGGGAGGTATACTTTGTTGGTTTTGGGGGGGGGGTTGGGAGTGTCACAGGTTTAATGTGATAATTTGTGTTCTGTTTTATGACTGTATACACCGGCCGGCAAATTTTGTGGCTGGCTGTCTCCACGCTGTGTGTCACGTACCTGACGGTGACGAGCCCGGTTAGCAGAGGGAGGCCTCCCTTACGGCTCCCACCGGCGGCCCCTGGTGGTATAACAGGAAGCACGGAGGTGGAAGGGGTACGAGTGCCTGGCAGGATCAAGAACTACCGCAGGTGATCAGGAACCAGCAGGTGAGGAGGCAGGAACCAGGAACTACAGCAGGTGAGTGGACAAGAACCAGGAACTACAGCAGGTGAGTAGACAGGAACCAGGAACTCAGAAGATGACCCGGACCGGGAGGCACAGCAGGTAGACTGGAACCACTGGCAGCAGCAGGTGAACAGGAACCAGCAGATGAGCAGACAGGAACCAGCAGATGAGCAGACAGGAACCAGCAGATGAGCAGACAGGAACCAGGAACTCAGCAGATGACCCGGACCGGGAGGCACAGCAGGTAAACTGGAACCACTAGGCAGCAGCAGGTGAGCAGGAACCAGCAGATGAGCAGACAGGAACCAGCAGATGAGCAGACAGGAACCAGCAGATGAGCAGACAGGAACCAGGAACTCAGCAGATGACCCGGACCGGGAGGCACAGCAGGTAAACTGGAACCACTAGGCAGCAGCAGGTGAACAAGAGCCAAGGTCAGGCAGGATCGTCAGACAAGCCGGGGTCGGGTAAACTGGCAGGCAGCGAGGCACAAAAGGATCAGGCAATACCGAAGTCAGAAAACAGGCCGATGGTCAGGTACAGGCAGATAGCAGGAGGGTCACAGGAAGCCGGGTCAGATACAGGTAAACAAGGCAGATCAGGTCACTTGGGATAAACGCTGTAGAGCAGACAGCAGGGACTGTCTGCAAGTGAGGAGTTTAAATAGCCCTTCGGGCGTCACCTGCGGGGGCGGGAACCAGGAAGTCCAGGGCGTCTGTTCCTGACAGGGTTTCCATGACATTGCCCCCCCCAAGGGGCAGCCTCCGGATGCCCCTAGGAGCAAACTTCTCGGGGTGAGACCTCCTGAAGGCTTGTATCAGGTCTTTGGCGTGAATGTTCTCTTCGGGTTCCCAGGAGTTCTCCTCTGGTCCGTAACCCTTCCATTTTATTAAAAATTGACTCTGGCTATTTCTTCTTCGTGCGTCTAAAATAGCTTCTACCTCGAATTCCTGTTCCCCGTCTATGATGACGGGATCAGGGCGAGTCGGGGTCCGACCTGGGAATGGGTTGGAGACTGACGGTTTCAATAGAGAAACATGAAAAACAGGGTGGACCCTCAGGGAGTCGGGGAGCTCCAGCTCGTAGGCCACCTCGTTGATTTTCCTTTTGATAGGAAAAGGCCCTAGAAACTTGGGGCCCAATTTCTTGGACGGGCAAGCCAATCTTAGATTGATGGTGGAAAGCCATACTTGGTCGCCCGGTGCCAGCGCTAATTCACCCCGTCTCCTCCTGTCGTAGACCATCTTGTTATACTCCTGAGTTCTTGCCATGGCTTCGCGTAGAAGCTGGTTGTTAGAGGAGAAGAAATTCACTTTTTCCAGAACTGCGGGCACTGAGCACTCAGGGAGAGAGTTGGGCAGAAATGTGGGGTGAAACCCGAAGTTCGCAAAAAATGGGGTCTGGTTAGTTGCGGAGTGGATGGAGTTATTGTAGGAGAACTCCACTAGCGGAAGCAGGGAGAGCCAGTCATTCTGAGCAAAGGAGGAGAAACAACGCAAATATTGCTCGAGGGTCTGATTTGTTCTCTCAGTCTGTCCGTTGGTTTGAGGGTGGTAAGCCGAAGAGAATGATAGCTCTATTCCCAGAGTCTTGCAGAGGGACCTCCAGAACCGGGAGGTAAATTGTACCCCCCGATCGGAGACTATATTAGCAGGTACCCCGTGGAGCCTGACGACTTCTTTAATGAACATTTGTGCAGTTTCCGGGGCCGAGGGGGTCCCTCTCATAGGAACAAAATGTGCCATCTTGGACAGACGGTCCACAATCACAAAGATGGTGGTGTGATTCTCAGCCGGGGGGAGTTTAACTATGAAGTCGATAGAAAGCATTTTCCACGGTCTCTCTGGAACGGGTAAGGGCTTCAGTAGTCCCCAGGCTTTGGATCTGGACCCTTTATTCCGGGTACATGTAGTACAGGACTCCACGAACCTCCTGCAATCCTCGCGTAGTCGAGGCCACCAGAAGGTACGTTGTACCAACTCAGTGGTCTTAGCCACGCCAAAGTGCCCAGCAAGGGCATGATCGTGGCAGAGCTCTAGCACGGTTATCTTTAGTTCTTCTGGTATGAATATCCTGTCTTGGTGCCAGAGTAATCCATCCTTGGTCTGCAGATCCAGTTCAGGAGAGGGTTCCTGTCTAGTGGTGGCTTGTCTGATCCGGGAGAGTAGGTCCTCCTGAAGTAGGAGAAAATTCCCAGGAGCGAGGATTGTATCGGGTGAGGAGAGTTCTTTGGATCCATGAAACATTCGGGACAAGGCGTCAGGTTTAGTGTTCTTGGCACCGGGGCGGTATGTCACATGGAAGGAGAACCGGGAAAAAAACAGGGCCCATCTGGCTTGTCGTGGTTTTAGTCTTTTTGCAGTTTTCAGGTACTCTAAGTTCTTATGGTCGGTGAATACTAAGATCGGGTGAGCAGCACCTTCAAGTAAGTACCTCCATTCTTCCAGGGCGGACTTAATCGCCAAGAGTTCCCGGTCTCCCACGTCATAGTTCTTTTCTGCCACAGATAATTTGCGAGAAAAGAAAGCCACCGGATGAAGCAAAGCCTTGGTTCCTTGCCTCTGTGACAATATTGCCCCTACTGCAACCTCAGAAGCATCTACCTCAAGTACAAATGGTAGGGAGGAATCTGGGTGTTTTAAGATGGATGCAGAGGTGAAGAGCCCTTTGAGATCCTCAAAGGCCTTTTGGGCCTCAGGGGACCAGTGGAAGCGGGTACCTTGCTTGGTTAGCTGAGTAATGGGTGCAATGATGGCGGAGAACCCCCGGATGAATTTACGATAAAAGTTGGCGAATCCAACGAACCGTTGGATTCCCTTCTTATCCACTGGCGCTGGCCAGTCCAAGATTGCGGTGATCTTCTGTGGGTCCATCCTGATGCCTTCGCCAGAGATGATTAATCCCAGAAATGCTATGCTCTCCCGCTCAAACTCGCATTTCTCATCCTTCGCATATAGTTTATGCTGCCGAAGCCGGTCTAACACACTTCTGACATGCCTGCGATGAGAGTCAAGGGAGGAAGAGAAGATTAGTATGTCATCTAAATAAGCAATCACAAAGAGATCTAAAAAGTCCCGAAGAACATCATTAATTAAATACTGGAAGGTGGCAGGGGCATTGCACAGCCCGAAGGGCATCACTAAATATTCGAAATGTCCGAACCGGGAGCGGAAGGCGGTTTTCCACTCATCGCCCTCCTTGATTCGGACCAGGTTATAGGCTCCCCGGAGGTCAAGCTTAGTAAAAATAACGGCAGCTCCCAATCTTTGGAACAACTCTGGTACCAGAGGAAGAGGATAACGATTTTTAATGGTGACCTTATTTAGTTCACGGTAGTCCACACATGGCCTGAGGGTATGGTCCTTCTTTTCTACAAAGAAAATGCCTGCGCCTGCTGGCGACGTAGAGGGGCGAATGAACCCCTTTAAAAGGTTCTCATCGATGTAGTCCTTCAGGGCCCCCTGTTCCACCTCCGTTAAAGGGAAAATCCTACCGAAAGGAATAGCTGCTCCGGGAAGTAGATCAATGGGGCAGTCGTAGGCTCGGTGGGGTGGTAGTGTCTCTGCCCCCTGTTTACTAAACACATCGAGAAAGTCCAGGTAAGCGTCAGGGATGGCCTGACGTATTCTGGCCTCAGTGTCGGTACACATTAAGGTGGCAGGCCCAGGGGGTTTGTGTGAGCCACAGGACCGTTGGCAGTAGGAGGAAGGAAACGTGATCACCCCCGTGACCCAGTCAATGGTAGGATTATGGGCTTGTAGCCAGGGCATACCGAGAATTATGGGGAACAGTGGAGAGGAGATAATATCCAGCCGTAGATATTCTCGGTGCACCCCGGTAGAGGAGAAGACAGTGACAGGTAGGGGAGCCGTCTCTTCGACCACGGGCCCCGACTTGATAAGGGACCCATCAGCCAGGTGAACCCGTAGTCCATGGGTCTTGGGAAGTAGAGGAATAAGTTGAGTACGGGCAAAAGTTGAGTCCATGAAGCAACTACAAGCCCCAGAGTCAATAATTGCGACGACTTGCAGGGTCCTTCCTGGGAGCTGCAGGGAGATAGAAAGAGCGAAGTGAGAGGAGGATTTAGTCTGAGGGTTGATCACAGCAGGGAATACTGACAAGCACTTACGGAACTTCAGGGGACAGTTCCTAACGAAGTGACCGGGCTCCCCGCAGTACAGGCACAGGTTGTGCGCGCGTCGGCGTTGGCGTTCCTCCGGAGTAAGGGAAGGGCGGAGGACCCCAAGCTGCATGGGTTCAGGAGCATCGTACGAGGGGGTCAAGGGTGCTGCAGAAGCTGGGTGCGGATGACTGGGGACCCGGGGAAGCATCCAGGTCGGCCGGGTGAAGCCCGTGGCCCTCTCAACCCTCCGTTCCCTCAGGCATCGGTCGATCTGAATTGTCAGATCGATCAGTAGGTTCAAATTTTCTGGTATTCCTACCCTAGCCAGTTCGTCCTTCAATGGGTCAGAAAGGCCTATGCGAAACTGGTGACGGAGGGCAGCATCATTCCAGCTGGTGTCTGCGCTCCAGCGCCTGAATTCAGCTACATAATCTTCCGCTGCTCTGCGTCCCTGCTGAAGGGTCCGCAGGGCGTTCTCTGCAGTGACCGAGAGCTGAGGGTCCTCGTACAATTGGGCAATGGCATCAAAAAAAAGTGTAAGGCTGTCCAAGGACGCATCTTTGCGTTCTAGCAGGCGGTGGGCCCAGTTCTGTGGGTCTCCGGAAAGCAGCGAAATTACAAAGCCCACCTTGGTAGCTTCTAAGGAAAAGGTGCGGGGCTGTAAGGCAAAGTACAACTCACAAGAGTTCCGGAAAGCCCTGAACTTGCTCCGGTCCCCGGAGAATCTTTCGGGTGTAGGGACCCTGGGTTCAGGGGGAAGCATGACCACCGTGGGCGCAGCTCCTGCCCCGGCGGAAGAAGTGGAGGCACGTGGACCCCCTTGAGCTCCATCGGGGTTGGTGAGGGCCCGCATTTGTCCTTCCAGGTGAGTGTAGCCTTGCTGGAGGCTCTTAACGGCCTCGGTCAGTCCCGCCAGGTGTCGGCATAGTTCCTCCATAGGTGAGGCTGTCTGCTACTGTCACGTACCTGACGGTGACGAGCCCGGTTAGCAGAGGGAGGCCTCCCTTACGGCTCCCACCGGCGGCCCCTGGTGGTATAACAGGAAGCACGGAGGTGGAAGGGGTACGAGTGCCTGGCAGGATCAAGAACTACCGCAGGTGATCAGGAACCAGCAGGTGAGGAGGCAGGAACCAGGAACTACAGCAGGTGAGTGAACAGGAACCAGGAACTACAGCAGGTGAGTAGACAGGAACCAGGAACTCAGAAGATGACCCGGACCGGGAGGCACAGCAGGTAGACTGGAACCACTGGCAGCAGCAGGTGAACAGGAACCAGCAGATGAGCAGACAGGAACCAGCAGATGAGCAGACAGGAACCAGGAACTGCAGCAGGTGAGTAGACAGGAACCAGGAACTCAGCAGATGACCCGGACCGGGAGGCACAGCAGGTAGACTGGAACCACTGGGCAGCAGCAGGAGAACAGGAACCAGCAGATGAGCAGACAGGAACCAGCAGATGAGCAGACAGGAACCAGGAACTCAGCAGATGACCCGGACCGGGAGGCACAGCAGGTAAACTGGAACCACTAGGCAGCAGCAGGTGAACAGGAACCAGCAGATGAGCAGACAGGAACCAGCAGATGAGCAGACAGGAACCAGCAGATGAGCAGACAGGAACCAGGAACTCAGCAGATGACCCGGACCGGGAGGCACAGCAGGTAAACTGGAACCACTAGGCAGCAGCAGGTGAACAAGAGCCAAGGTCAGGCAGGATCGTCAGACAAGCCGGGGTCGGGTAAACTGGCAGGCAGCGAGGCACAAAAGGATCAGGCAATACCGAAGTCAGAAAACAGGCCGATGGTCAGGTACAGGCAGATAGCAGGAGGGTCACAGGAAGCCGGGTCAGATACAGGTAAACAAGGCAGATCAGGTCACTTGGGATAAACGCTGTAGAGCAGACAGCAGGGACTGTCTGCAAGTGAGGAGTTTAAATAGCCCTTCGGGCGTCACCTGCGGGGGCGGGAACCAGGAAGTCCAGGGCGTCTGTTCCTGACAGGGTTTCCATGACACTGTGTGGAGTGTTGTTTTCTGTACTGTGAAAAAAACAATAAAAACATAATTTACAAAAAAAAAAAGTAATGTTGCAGCCTTCCGGGGACAACAAAACAAAAGTCTGACCTCCCAAAATATACAGGTGTCGAAATGGAATTTTTTTCCTCCCATTTACAATACGGGGGGTTTATTTCACCCTTTCCTGGACAAGTTTCTTATAATATGCTATAAAGTCAAGAGGTGGTATGTGTTGCTATGGCTATTAATCACTTTAAGAATTAAATAGTTAGATTTTTAAGAGCATATGTTTACAGAGGCTCTTTCCCTCCATTGATATGTAAATAGACCAGTTGGATAGGTTTTGGAGCTGAGACAGGAAGTTGATATACAGGAAGTTGGTGGGAGGGGCTTGGGGTCTTTTGAAAGAAACATGTGGTCGGACAAGAGTTTGGAAGGACGAAGAGCAAGACACCGATTCCAGGAGCTCCTGAAACTTTGGAGACGTTTTGAGTTGGACTGAGCAAGGAACCATAAAGGGCATTACATCTTAAACCCTAAGTTGAGTGACTGTTTAGTTTACTTAATGCGTACATATTGTACATGCTTATATTTGTAGGCATATTTTCTAAGCTATGAATTGTGTTGCATTGTGTATCCTACAGTTGTAGGTGCAGCTTAGTTTAGTTTAGTAAAGCTTTGATACACTACAGTAATCTAAGCTTCCTTGGTTTTACCGCAAGAACTTTAATAGACGCAAAGCATAACAACCACGCATGGTAAGGCAGCCTGCAATCACAGCTGTCAGCCCAAATATGGGGAAATGTCACAGGCCACTAGACATGTGCACACTGAAATATTTTGTTTCGGAATTTCGTTTTCGTCCGAAAAATAAATTTATTTAGTTACTCCCGAATTTTGTTTTTATTCATTTTGTTTCATTAAAAAATGCATTTGTCTGAAAATTCAAATGAATTAAGGTCGAATCTGTCAATTGAAGGCTTATGGTGTCTGTCAAATGTTCTAAGAAGATTTGACGAAGCAGCTAAATTGTACGACGCCGCAATTGTACATTTCCAGTCGAATGCTCCGCCCACAAGCTATAGTAGAATTCTAATGTTGTATGACTAGTAATAATTATATATATATGAATTATTATTACTAGTCAACCAACATTAGAATTCTACTATAGCTTGTGGGCATAGCATTCGACTAGAAATGTATGATTGCGGCATCGCACAGTTTATAGCTGCTTCGTCAAATCTTCTTAGAACATTTGACAGACACCATAAGCCTTCAATTGACAGATTCAACCTTAAATCTGTCTAACGTTCTAAGAAGATTCGACGAAGCAGCTAAACTATACAACGCCGCAATCATACATTTCTGGTTAAATGCTCCGCCCACAAGCTATAGTAGAATTCTAATGTTGTATGACTAGTAATAATTATATTTATTTATTATTATTACTAGTCAACCAACATTAGAATTCTTCTATAGCCTATGGGTGAAGCATTTGATCATAAATGTCCGCTTACGGCGACTGCTTCGTCGAATCTTCATGTGAAATCTTTTCTCTCTATGTCGAATAATCTTGGACTAATAGAGTTAGGTTATGCACATTCAACCCGCAGGTTCGATAGACACAGATCGCTATTGTCATCGTCATGTCAAATCTTCTATCTATATCGAACTGTTGTCGCAACAAAACGAAAATAAAGCATTTTTTATGTCGGATCTTTCAGATTTCAGATTCAGTGCGTTCGTTATTGTTTGTTAAAACTAATGTGAAAATCCCAGAAATTCGGACGAAAATGCATTCGGATGAAAACGAATGCACATGTCTACAGGCCACTAGTTTGAACGGTTACATAAGGCCACTAATGTGAAAGGTTACATGAGGCCACTAATAAATAGGGATGAGCCAATCACCCCCCGGTTCGGTTCGCACCAGAACCTGTGAACAGACCTAAAGTTCGCGCAAACTTTAGAACCCTATTAAATACAATGGACTTGAACGTTCGGAATCAAAAGTGCTAATTATCAAGGCTAATATGCAAGTTATTGTCCTAAAAAGGATTTGGGGACCCGGGTCCTGCCCCAGGGGACATGTATCAATGCAAAAAAAAGTTTTAAAAACAGACGTTTTTTCGGGAGTAGTGATTTTAATAATGCTTAAAGTGTAACAATAAAAGTGAAATATTCCTTTAAATTTCGTACCTGGGGGGGTGTATAGTATGCCTGTAAAGCAGCGCTTGTTTCCTGTGCTTAGAACTGTATGTGCACAGAGTGTCATTTCTGAAGGAAAAAAAGTCATTTAAAAGCACTCGCGGCTATAATGAATTGTCAGCTCCCGGCAATACAGAGAAAAGTCATTGATAAAAAATAAAAAAAAATGCGTGGAGGTCCCCCCAAATTCAATTACCAGGCCCTACAGGTCTGGCATGGATATTAACCACTTAAGCCCCGGACCATTTGGTAGCTAAAGGACCAGAGGTGAATTCAGAATTTTGCACTGTGCTGCTTTAACTGTAAATTGTGCGGACATGCAATGTTGTACCCAAACAAAATTTGCGTCCTTTTCTTCCCACAAATAGAGCTTTCTTTTAATGGTATTTGATTGCCTCTGCGATTTTTATTTTTTGCGGTATAAACGGAAAAAGACCGAAAATTTGGGAAAAAAATGATATTTTCTACTTTTTGTTATAAGAAAAATCGAATAAACTCAATTGTAGTCATACATTTAGACCAAAATGTATTCAGCCACATGTCTTTAGTAAAAAAAATGTCAATAAGCGTATATTTATTGGTTTGCGCAAAAGTTATAGCGTCTACAAACTAGGGTACATTTTCTGGAATTTACACAGCTTTTAATTTATGACTGCCTATCTCATTTCTTGAGGTGCTAAAATGGCAAGGCAGTACAAAACCCCCCCCAAATGACCCCATTTTGGAAAGTAGACACCCCAAGGAAATTGCTGAGAGGCATGTTGAGCCCATTGAATATTTTTATTTTTTGTCCCAAGTGATTGAATAATGACAAAAAAAATACAAAAAGTTATCACTAAATGATATATTGCTCACACATGCCATGGTTATATGTGGAATTGCACCCCAAAATACATTCTGCTGCTTCTCCTGAGTACGGGGATACCACATGTGTGGGACTTTTTAGGAGCCTAGCCACGTACGGGACCCCGGAAACCAAGCACCGCCTTCAGGATTTCTAAGGGCGCAAATTTTTGATTTCACTCCTCACTACCTATCACAGTTTCGAAGGCCATAAAATGCCAAAATAGCACAAAACCCCCCCAAATGACCCCATTTTGGAAAGTAGACACCCCAAGCTATTTACTGAGAGGCATGATTAGTCCATGGAATATTTTATATTTTGCCACAAGTTGCGGGAATATGACAAACTTTATTTTTTTTGCACAAAGTTGTCACTAAATGATATATTGCTCACACATGCCATGGGCATATGTGAAATTACACCCCAAAATACATTCTGCTGCTTCTCCTGAGTACGGGGATACCACATGTGTGGGACTTTTTGTGAGCCTAGTCGCATACGGGACCCCAAAAACCAAGCACCGCCTTCAAGGTTTCTAAGGGCATACATTTTTGATTTCACTCCTCACTACCTATCACTACCTATCACAGTTTTGAAGGCCATAAAATGCCAAGATGGCACAAAACCCCCCATTTTGGAAAGTAGACACCCCAAGCTATTTGCTGAGAGGCATGTTGAGCCCATTGAATATTTTTTTTTGTCCCAAATGATTGAATAATGATAAAAAGAAAAAAAAAAGAAAAAATGTACAAAAAGTTGTCACTAAATGATATATTGCTCACACATGCCATGGTTATATGTGGAATTGCACCCCAAAATAATTTCTTCTCCTAGACACCCATCCACTCGCTATCAATATCCACAGCCAAACAACCCTTTCCCATAGGAACCGATCCCCCTAGAAGGACGAGACGCACTCTGTCTTCTTCTGTAATAGGAATGACTTTATTATTGAGAAACATTGTAACTTTATACACAATTCAATACACCTGATTGAACATGAACAAGGGCCCAGCTCCACCCACACATCCCAAGACTCAACACCTCATCCTGACGTCTGCTAGGCTTCAAAAGATCCCACACAATACACATCTTCTCACAAAGGGTTGGCAGCCAGTCTGTCTGGCACTTTACAATACACACAAGGACAGACTTAATGAACAATAGAATGCAAAACACCTTAATTCCTCACAGCAATGATTACATAACCCCCACACACAGTATACATCCAATCTATATACAATGTATATACAGCCTTGAATATGGCTATCACAGACCATATCGAGGGTTTCTTTTATTCACCCTGTGTCCAAAGTGACCCCACTGTCACACTACCTATCACAGTTTCGAAGGCCATAAAATGCCAAAATAGCACAAAACCCCCCCAAATGACCCCATTTTGGAAAGTAGACACCCCAAGCTATTTACTGAGAGGCATGTTCAGTCCATGAAATATTTTCTATTTTGCCACAAGTTGCGGGAATATGACAAACTTTGTTTTTTTTTGCACAAAGTTGTCACTAAATGATATATTGGAAATTGCTGAGAGGCATGTTGAGCCCATTGAATATTTTTTTTTGTCCCAAGTGATTGAATAATGACAAAAAAAAAAAATGTACAAAAAGTTGTCACTAAATGATATATTGCTCAAACATGCCATGGTTATATGCAGAATTGCACCCCAAAATACATTTGGCTGCTTCTCCTGAGTACGGGGATACCACATGTGTGGGACTTTTTGAGAGCCTAGCCGCATACGGGCCCCCGAAAACCAAGCACCGCCTTCAGGATTTCTAAGGGCACAAATTTTTGATTTCACTCCTCACTACCTATCACAGTTTTGAAGGCCATAAAATGCCAAGATAGCCCAAAACCCCCACAAATGACCCCATTTTGGAAAGTAGACACCCCAAGCTATTTGAGGCATGGTGAGTATTTTACAGCTCTCATTTGTTTTTGAAAATGAAGAAAGACATATTTTTTTTTTATTTTTTTTTATTTTTTCAATTTTTAAAACTTTGTGACAAAAAGCGAGATCTGCAAAATACTCAACATACCTCTCAGCAAATAGCTTGGGGTGTCTACTTTCCAAAATGGGGTCATTTGGGGGGGTTTTGTGCCATCTGGGCATACCATATTTTGGGGTGCAATTCCACATATAACCATGGCATGTTTGAGCAATATATCATTTAGTGACAACTTTTTGTACATTTTTTTTTTCTTTTTGTCATTATGCAATCACTTGGGACAAAAAAAAAATATTCAATGGGCTCAACATGCCTCTCAGCAAATAGCTTGAGGTGTCTACTTTCCAAAATGGGGTCATTTGGGGGGGTTTTGAACTGTCCTGGCATTTTATGCACAACATTAGGAAGCTTATGTCACACATCATCCACTCTTCTAACCACTTGAAGACAAAGCCCTTTCTGACACTTTTTGTTTACATGAAAACATTTTTTTTTTTGCAAGAAAATTATGTTTAACCCCCAAACATTATATATTTTTTTAAAGCAAAGGCCCTACAGATTAAAATAGTGGGTGTTGCATTTTTTTTCACACAGTATTTGCGCAGCGATTTTTCAAACGCATTTTTTGGGGGAAAAACACACTTTTTTTATTTTTAATGCACTATAAAACACTATATTGCCCAAATGTTTGATGAAATAAAAAAGATGATCTTAGGCCGAGTACATGGATACCAAACACGACATGCTTTAAAATTGCGCACAAACGCGCAGCGGCGAGAAACTACATTCATTTTTAAAAGCCTTTACAGGTTACCACATTAGATTTACAGAGGAGGTCTACTGCTAAAATTACTGCCCTCGATCTGACCTTCGCGGTGATACCTCACATGCATGATGCAATTGCTGTTTACATATGACGCTAGACCGACGCTTGCGTTCGCCTTTGTGCAAGAGCAGGGGGGTCAGCGGTGCTTTTTTTTTTATTATTTATTTTGCTTTTTTATTTTATTTTTAAACTGTTCCTTCCATATTTTTTTTTTTTTTATCATTTTTATTGTTATCTCAGGGAATGAAAATATCCCCTATGATAGCAATAAGTAGTGACAGGTACTCTTTTTAAAAAAAAAAATGGGGGGTTAGACCCTAGATCTTTCCTCTGCCCTCAAAGCATCTGACCACACCAAGATCGGTGTGATAAAATGCTTTCCCAATTTCCCAATGGCGCTGTTTATATCCGGGGGGGGGGGCATTCCCTCCCACTGCTTGTAAAAGCAGTCTAGAGGCTAATTATCTGCTAGAATTGCTTTTACATGAAAGCCGGCCACTGGCTGAAAAGAATGATACCAAGATGATACCTAAACCTGCAGGCATCATTCTGGTATAAACATTCAAAGTCCAGCAACATACCAGTACGTTGCTGGTCCTTGTTGGACATGTATTGTAATCTTTTTTTTCATGCAGCCTGTTGGCTGAACGAAAAAAAGAGATTGATCGGTGGGTATGCCCACCATTAGAATACCTCCCTTCATCCACCCACTTCTAATGATGGGCATATATGCCGAAGCATGGGGGCATCCTCCCGCAAAAAAGTTATGCCGCGTACACACGGTCAGACTTTTCCATGGGCAAGCCTTCGTCGGAATTTTGACCGTATGTACGCGGCATAAAAGGTTATGCCGCGTACACACGGTCAAACTTTTCCACGGGCAAGCCTCCATCGGAATTTCGACCGTATATACGCGGCATTAGGAGCAAAATCGCTCCTCCGCCCCTGCTGCCCCCATGCTTCGGCATATATGCTCTTTTTTTAACTGTGGTGGTGAAATCACCTCCTACAGCGTTGGAGTCACGGCTTTATGTATCGTGGGAGCAAACGCTGTTGCTGTCAAGATAAATAAATCCGCGATGCAACTGAATGGCGTACCTGCTAAGCAAATGATGATTAACATTAAAACAAAGTAACATTACAGTACAACAGTAAGACCTTACCATACCATACCTGCAAAGCAAATACCAAAACAAAACCTAGTAAAAAAGAAAACATTTTTTTAACGCAACCTGTGCCTAAAATATATATATGCCGAAGCATGGGGGCATCCTCCCGCAAAAAAGTTATGCCGCGTACACATGGTCGGTGTCATGGATATGCAGTAGTGTTTGTCTGTCAGCTTACCTTCCTTCCCATGTGTTCATCTTAGAGGCCAGAACCCTTTCACCTGGCTTCCTTTATAATCTCCTCCCAGCCTGACTCCACCCCAGGCCCTATCACAGAACACTATATTAACCTGTGCACTGCAAGCCTGCTTTGCTGATCAACGTGTTTGTTAGGCATTGTGTGTTTGGGTTCCTGCCTGCCGTGTGCTACGTCTGTCTCTCTGTTACGTTATTGGCTTGTCCCCGACGATCCCTGTCTGCTCGTGACCCTTGACCTTCGGCTCGTTCTTTCGTTATCCTTGTCTGCTTGTGGCCCCTGACCTTCAGCTTGTTATTCGGTTCTCTCATATCTTGTGCTGCTGCTTCCCCTCTTTTCCCCTTATCCTACGGGGCGTGAGCTAGGAAACTCCAGGGGCCGTGACCTGGTCCCAGCCTGCAGCATAACATCCTCACCACTAGAGGCCCTGGAGAAGACCTGCTGGGTCTTAGACTCCGCGCCCTGGGGAATCTTGGCTCTAGCTTCCGTTAGGATCCCGGTTGTGCTCCTCTGGTCCCGCTTTCCACAACCACCCAGTTTCCTATCCGCAGCAGTCAGCCATAGGGTTCACTACCTTGCGGTGCACTCCTGTCCCCCTACGGTGTGCATCTGTCACCTGGCCACAGGTGACCTTGACAGTCGGACTTTTCCACGGGCAAGCCTTTGTCGAAATTTCGACCGTATGTACGCTGCATAAAAGGTTATGCCGCGTACACACGGTCAAACTTTTCCACGGGCAAGCCTCCGTCGGAATTTCGACCGTATATACGCGGCATTAGGAGCAAAATCGCTCCTCCGCCCCTGCTGCCCCCATGCTTTGGCATATATGCTCTTTTTTTTTTTAACTGTGGTGGTGAAATCACCTCCTACAGCACTGGAGTCACGGCTTTATGTATCGTGGGAGCAAACGCTGTTGCTGTCAAGATAAATAATTCCGCGCTGCAGTTGAATGGCGCACCTGAAAACAAAAAATTACATACCTGAAAAGCAAGCATGATAAAACATTGCAGAATGGAATACAGTAAAAAAGAGCAGAACAATAGAGAGAAAATAGAGAGAGAGAGAGAGAGAACAATAAATCGACAACTATTTTTGGTTTTTTTCTTTTATTTTTTTTGTGTTTTTGTTTTTTTCCTTTTTTTTTTTTCTTTTTTACACTTTTTTTTTTTAAACTTTAACAACTGTAATGGTTCGGGTCTCTCAAAATGTAATGGCATCTTGGGAGACCCTGTGTAAGTGTGTCCTAGTCTGTGAAATGCTGTACCCTACGCTAAAACTTCACTTTTGAGTGGTAGCGTTCAAAACATTCACCAAGGCAAAGACCAGGTTTGTCAGGACAGAGTGGACAATAATAACGGGTGTCACGCCTAAATCCGCGCTTGCTACAGACACGACATCTTTTTTGGGGGGCTCGTTGGGTAGGGGTACTCGGGAGGAGATGCGTATAATGCCTCTCATGCAGCCGGCTTACTGCATTTGGTAGGGGATGGTGAGGTGCAGAACCACCTGGATACAGGAGTTCTGTGACTATCTCATTCTGGAATTTTAGAAGAGATAAAGTCCCGCCTGAAGCTCTGTATAGCACATGAGCGTTCAGCAAAGCCAATTGGAATAAGGATAGAGACACTTTTTTGTACCAGCGTCTCGCCTTACGGTCAATTAGATACGGCGCCATCAACTGGTCGTTGAGGTCCACCCCTCCCATATTTTTGTTATATTCGTGGACACAGAGGGGTTTCTCCACAACACCAGTCGCCGTACGAATTTGGACTGTCGTGTCTGCATGAAGGGAGGTAAGAAGGAAAACATTCTTATTGTCCCTCCACTTCATAGCGAGCAAGTTATTACACTTTACGCAGGCTCTCTCCCCCAGCCTAAGACGGGCATCTACAAGCCGCTGGGGAAAGCCCCGGCGATTAGGTCGCACGGTGCCACATGCTCCAATCTGATGATCAAACAAGTGACTAAACAGTGGCACGCTCGTGTAATAATTGTCCACATACAAGTGGTACCCCTTTCCGAATAAGGGTGACACCAAGTTCCACACTATCTTGCCAGCGCTCCCTATGTAATCCGGGCAGTTGACCGGCTCAACCTGACTATCTTTTCCCTCATAAACCATAAAGCTCCATACATAGCCTGTTGCCCTGTCACAGCACTTATAGAGCTTGACCCCATATCTGGCACGCTTGCTGGGAAGGCACTGCTTGAATGCCAAGCGGCCAGAAAATTTAATCAGGGACTCATCAACGCAGACAACTTGATCGGGAATAAACAAGGCTGCAAAACGTTCATTGAAGTGGTTTATGAGGGGCCGAATTTTATAGAGCCGGTCGTATTCAGGGTCCCCACGTGGACGACAAAGTTCATTGTCGTTGAAGTGCATGAACCGCAAAATCTGCTCGTATCGTTTCCTGGGCATGGAGGCAGAGAACATGGGCATGTGGTCAATTGGGTGCGTGGACCAATAAGCACGCAATGACGGGAATTTATGTGTGCCCATGTTGAGGGAAAGGCCCAGAAAGGTCTTAAATTTGGAAACCGTAATTGGTTTCCAATCTTTGGCAATGGAAGGCAACTGGGGATTAGCGGCGATGAATTGACCAGCATAAAAATTACTCTGATCCACAATAGATCTATAGAGATCTTCCGTGAAAAACAGCGAATAATAATCGATTGGCATAAAATCAGCTGTTTCCACCTGAATACCGGGTTGGGCAATGAATGGGGGAAGTACGGGTTCTGCAAAAGTGGTGGGGACCCAATCAGGATAGGCGAATTCTGCAGGAAGAGCACTATGGGTACGACGGGCCTGCCTTTGTCTTCTTATTGGTGGCAGTGGGACACTACTTGTGCTTGCCACCTCGCCAGCTTGAACTGCACTTATGGGACTCTCCACGTCACCACGTGATACTGCAGTGCTGGATGTACGCCCAGGCTGTACTAGGCCGCTGGTGCTTGCCAATTCACCAGAAGGAATAGCGGCGCTAGTACTCCTCTGCTCCATGATACGAGAGCCCTGTGGTTCTTGCTCCTCAACAACCTCAGAAGATCGGGATCGGGTACGCCTGACCTTAGCAGGGACCTCAACTTCGTCGTCAGAGCTATCTGACGTGGGGCCGCTGACGTCACTGTCTTCTACGGAAAAGATATTCTGAGCCTGAATCTGACAGATACGTGACCTCCTCTTCACTATCTGTCATGCTCAGAATCTCGTAGGCCTCTTTACTAGTGTACCTTCGACTTGCTATTTTGGGCTCTAAATTTAGGGGTACACTAGTAAGATTCACAGGAAAAAAGCACCCGACTGTCGTCAGCAAATATATCAAACGCTACAAAAAAAACTGTTAGCCGTCGCAGGGATCAGGACTGTCTCTGCGAACGCTGCAGTTATGTGTTTTGTGTTTGGTAAGTGACAGTGATCGATCGATACTGCACTTGGGTGGGCTGGGCTGGGCTGGGCGGAGGGGCTAAACGCAGGTGCTAGCAGGTATCTGGGCTGATCCCGCTAACACTGTGTTTTTGGGAACCCTAAACCGCTGGGGACGCTATTATAGATCTGATCAGATACTATACCACTAAGGGAGGTGTATGCTTTGCGCGTGGGTGTTAGCGTTACTGGCACTAACCTAACGCTGCCTGGGGCGACGCAGACCCTCTCTGGCGCTAAAACCTAATTGATCTCACCCGCCGGGCGATCAGGGGGTTAAACCTTTATTGGGTTATATACGGCGGGTGCCCTGATGCTATAAAAAGCAAACTAACCAACCAGTGTCACCCATAACCTTTATATGGTGATCACTGGTGAAAGGGTTAACTAGGGGCAATCAGGGGGTTAAAACCTTTATTAGGTTAAATATGGGTGTACCCGACGCTATATAAAAACCTGACGGGTTACCTAAATAACTAAATAACTAACTGGGTAACCAGTGTCACCAGTGACGCTTATACGGTGATCACTGGTGAAAGGGTTAACTCTAGGGGCAATCAGGGGGTTAAAATAATATATGGGGGTACCTGACGCTCTAAAAACCTGCGGCAAAACTAAAAATAAATAACTGGCTATCTAGGGCACCACCGGCACTAAATACAGCGATCGAAAATACGATCGCTTAGTGACGCTGGCGTTAGGGGGTGAAAGGGTTACCTGGGGGGCGATCAAGGGATTAAACCTTTATTACGGGGGGTTAGGGGGCTACCCTGGACCTAAAGGGACCTAAACCTAACTGCCCTGCAACTTTTTACTATCACAGATGACTAAATGCAGTGATCAGTAAAATAAATGATCACTGCAATCAGTGACACTGTGATTGGGGGCTGGGGGGTGACCTGGGGGGTGATCTGGGGGTGACTGGGGGGTGAAATGTGTGCCTATGTGTACCTATGTGTCAGTGGACTGTTGGTGCACTAACCTGCTTCCTCTCTCCTCGGCGCCGGAATCGAAAAGACCGCCGCGAGGGAGATGACATCACTTCCTCCTGCCTGTGTTTACATCACATGGCGGAGGAAGCATTTTCATTGGCCGCGAGCGATCGCGAGGGGGTGGCCGAAATCGAATGGTCACCCCCTCATCTCTGATCGCTCCCTAACGATTAACGGCCGCTCACTGTATAGGAGGGGGGTCCGATCGGACCCCCCAACTGTACAAAGGCGATCACGTACACTCTACGTGATTGTGCCTGTCGGTGCCATTCTGCCGACGTATATATACAGTGAGCGGTCGTTAAGTGGTTAAGGGGAACCCTGCGTCAAATAAAAAAAAAATTTAAGGGGGGTTCCCCCCAAATATCCATACCAGACCCTTCAGGTCTGGTATGGATTTTAAGGGGAACTCCACGCCAAATTTAAAAAAAAAATGGCGAGGAGTTCCCCCCAAAAATCCATACCAGACCCTTTATCCGAGCACGCAACCTGGAAGGCTGCAGGAAAAGAGGGGGGGACGAGAGAGCGCCCCCCCTGAACTGTACCAGGCCACATGCCCTCAACATGGGAGGATACTTTGGGGGTCTGTGACCCCTCAAAGCACCATGTCCCCATGTTGATGGGGACAAGGGCCTCATCCCCACAACCCTTGCCCGGTGGTTGTGGGGGTCTGCGGGCGGGGGGCTTATCATAATCTGGAAGAACCCTTTAACAAAGGGGACCCCCAGATCCCGGCCCCCCTATGTGAATTGGTAAGGGGTACATTGTACCCCTACCATTTCACAAAGAAAGTGTAAAAAAAAATAAACACACAGACACAGTTGGGAAAGTCCTTTATTAAAAATAAAAAAATAAAAAACCCATTCCAGCGATGTAATCCAGTCTGTCCAGCGTTGTTCTCTATGTCCTGCGGTGATCCAATGTCCAGCGCTGCAGTCTCCTCCAGTCTCCACTCCACACGAAACCCCCATGATGTACGAGGGGGCATGGTCACCCGTCACATCATAGGGTAAGCCCCAGCTTTCCCCGCCTTGCCAGGGAATAGCCAATGACGTAGGCGGAATCCCACCTACATCATTGGCTATTCCCCGCAAGTGGGGAAAGCCGGGGCTTACCCCTATGATCTGACGGGTGACCCCGCCCCCTCGTACGTCAGACCCAGTCTACGTCATTGGCTGAGCGGACCTGATGGGGAACGTGATTTGATTCCTCTGGGTGTAAGGCTGAGTGGACCTGATGGGGAACGTGAGAAGGGGCGGGGTCTATTCATTTATTACACTGAAGAGGAATCAAATCATGTTCCCCATCAGGTCTGCTCAGCCAATGACGTAGGCGGGGTCTGAGGTACAAGGGGGCGAGTCACCCGTGAGATCATAGGGGTAAGCCCGGCATTCCCCGCTTGCGGGGAATAGCCAATGACGTAGGCGGGATCCCGCTGCTTCTCCTGAGTACGGGGATACCACATGTGTGGGACTTCTTGGGAGCCTAGCCTCGTACGGGACCCTGAAAACCAAGCACCGTCTTCAAGATATCTAAGGGCATAAATTATTGATTTCACTCCTCACTACCTCTCACTACCTATCACAGTTTTGAAGGCCATAAAATGCCAAGATGGCACAAAAAAAAACAAATGACCCCATTTTGGAAAGTAGACACCCCAAGCTATTTGCTGAGAGGCATGTTGAGCCCATTGAATATTTTTTTTTTTGTCCCAAGTAATTGAATAATGACAAAAAAAATAAGATTTTTACAAAAAGTTGTTACTAAATGATATATTTCTCACACAGGTTATATGTGGAATTGCACCCCAAAATACATTTTGCTACTTCTCCTGAGTACGGGGATACCACATGTGTGGGACTTTTTGGGAGCCTAGCCACGTACAGGGCCCCCGAAAACCAAGCACCGCCTTCAGGATTTCTAAGGGCGCAAATTTTTGATTTCACTCCTCACTACCTATCACCTTTTTCGAAGGCCATAAAATGCCAAGATAGCACAAAACCCCCCCAAATAACCCCATTTTGGAAAGTAGACACCCCAAGCTATTTGCTGAGAGTCATGTTGAGTATTTTACAGCTCTCATTTGTTTTTGAAAATGAAGAAAGTAAATCATTTTTTTTTTTTTTGTCCTCAATTTTCAAAACTTTGTGACAAAAAGCGAGATCTGCAAAATACTTACCATACCTCTCAGCAAATAGCTTGGGGTGTCTACTTTCCAAAATTGGGTCATGGGGGGGGGGGTGTGCCATCTGGGCATTCCATGGCCTCCGAAACTTTGATTGGCAGTGAGGAGTGAAATCAAAAATTTACACCCTTAGAAAGCCTGAAGACAGTGCTTGGTTTTTGGTGTCCCGTACGCAGCTAAGCTCCCAAAAAGTCTCACACATGTGGTATCCCCGTACTCAGGAGAAGCAACAGAATGTATTTTGGGGTGTAATTCCATATATGCCCATGGCATGTTTGAGCAATATTTCATTTAGTGACAACTTTGTGAAAAATATATATATATATTTTTCCCACAACTTGTGTCAAAATATAAAATATTCCATAGACTCGACATGCCTCTCAGCAAATAGCTTGGGGTGTCTACTTTCCAAAATGTGGTCTGTCCTGGCAAAATGTGGTCTGTCCTGGCATTTTATGCACAACATTTAGAAGCTTAGCTTGTCACACATCACCCACTCTTCTAACCACTTGAAGACAAAGCCCTTTCTGACACTTTTTTTTTTACATGAAAACATATATTTTATTTTAAGAAAATTACGTTGAACCCCCAAACATTATATATTTTTTTAAAGCAAAGGCCCTACAGATTAAAACGGTGGGTGTTGCATTTTTGTTCCACACAGTATTTGCGCAGCGATTTTTCAAAAGCATTTTTTGGGAAAAAATACACCTTTTTAATTTTAATGCACTAAAACACACTATATTGCCCAAATTTTTGATGAAATAAAAAAGATTATATTAGGCCGAGTACATGGATACCAAACACGACATGCTTTAAAATTGCGCACAAAAGCGCAGTGGCGACAAACTACATACATTTTTAAAAGCCTTTACAAGTTACCACATTAGATTTACAGAGGAGGTCTACTGCTAAAATTACTTCCCTCGATCTGACCTTTGCGGTGATACCTCACATGCATGGTGCAATTGCTGTTTACATATGATGTTAGACCAATGTGTTCGCCTTTGTGCAAGAGCAGGGGGGGACAGGGGTGCTTTTTTTTCTTTTTTTTATATTTATTTTGCTTTTTTATTTTATTTTAAACTGTTTTTTTTTTTTTAATCATTTTTATTGTTATCTCAGGGAATGTAAATGTCCCCTATGATAGCAATAGGTAGTGACAGGTACTATTTTTTTGAAAAAAATGGGGGTATATTAGACCCTAGATCAGTGATTCTCAACCAGGGTTCCGTGGAACCCTAGGGTTCCTCCAGAGGTTGCTAGGGGTTCCTTCAGCATTGGGCAATTTCAGCCTCTCAGATAAGTTCCCACTGACACCATTGATCTTTTTATCTATCTGTAAGGAGGCAATTCTTCCCAATGACCACAAGTTTAAGAACCATTCTTCCCACTGACCATCACACTAATGTATCATGAGTTGTAGATTTCTGATTTTTAGCAGGGGTTCCCTGAGACCGGAGAACTATTTCAAGGGTTCCTCTGTGTTGAAAAGGTTGAGAAAGGCTGCCCTAGATCTTCCCTCTGCCCTCAAAGCATCTGACCACACCAAGATCGGTGTGATAAAATGCTTTCCCAATTTCCCAATGGCGCTGTTTATATCCGGGGGGGGACATTCCCTCCCACTGCTTGTAAAAGCAGTCTAGAGGCTAATTAGCTGCTAGGATTGCTTTTACATGAAATCCGATCGCTGGCTGAAAAGAATGATACCAAGATGATACCTAAACCCGCAGGCATCATTCTGGTATAACCATTCAAAGTCCAGCAACATACCAGTACGTTGCTGGTCCTTGTTGGACATATATTGTAATCTTTTTTTTCATGCAGCCTGTTGGCTGAACGAAAAAAAGAGATTGATCGGTGGGTATGCCCACCTTTAAAATACCTCCCTTCATCCATCCACTTCTAATGTGGGGCATACATGCACCATTTATATATGCCGAAGCATGGGGGCATCCTCCCGCAAAAATTATGCTGTGTACACACGGAATTTCGACCGTATGTACGTGGCATAAAAAGTTATGCCACGTACACACGGTTGGACTTTTCCACAGGCAAGCCTCCGTCTGAATTTTGACCGTATGTACGCGGCATTAGGAGCAAAATCGCTCCTCTGCCCCTGCTGCCCCCATGCTTCGGCATATATGCTCTTTTTTTTTAGCTGTGGTGGTGAAATAACCTCCTACAGCGTTGGAGTCACGGCTTTATGTATTGTGGGAGCAAACGCTGTTGCTGTCAAGATAAATAAATCCACCCTGCAACTGAATGGCGTTCCCTTCTATGCAAATGATAGTTAACATTAAAACAAAGTAACATTAAAGTATAACAGTAAGACCTTACCATACCATACCTGCAAAGCAAATACCAAAAAAAAACATAGTAAAAAATAAAACATTTTTTTAACACAACCTGTGCCTAAAATATATATATGACGAAGCATGTGGGCATCCTCCCACAAAAAAGTTATGCCGGGTACACATGGTCGGACTTTTCCACGGGCAAGCCTCTGTCGGAATTTTGACCGTATGTATGCGGCATTAGGAGCAAAATCGCTCCTCCGCCCCTGCTGCCCCCATGCTTCGGCATATATGCTCTTTTTTAACTGCGGTGGTGAAATCACCTCCTACAGCACTGGAGTCACGGCTTTATGTATTGTGGGAGCAAACGCTGTTGCTGTCAAGATAAAAAAATCCATGCTGCAGCTGAATGGCGCACCTGAAAACAAAAAAATGCTTAACAATAAAACACAGTAAACAGTAAAGTATAAAAAAATACATACCTGAAAAGCAAGCATAATAAAACATAACAATAAAACAATGCAGAATAGAATACAGTAAAAAAGAGCAGAGCAATAGAGAGAAAATAGAGACAGAGAGAGAACAATAAAACAACAACAATTTCTTTTTTTTATGTTATATATTTTTTGTGTTTTATTTTACGTTTTTTTTTTTTACACATTTTTTTGTAACTGTAACGGTTCGGTTCTCTCAAAATGCGATGGCATCTTGGGAGACCCTGTGTAAGTGTGTCCTAGTCTATGAAATGCTGTACCCTACGCTAAAACTTCACGAATGTTCAAAACATTTACCGATGCAAAGACCAGGATTGTCAGGACAGCGTGGACAATAATAACGGGTGTCACGCCTATATCCACGCTTGCTACAGATACGACATCTTCTTTGGGGGGCTCGTTGGGTAGGGGTACTCTTGAGGACATACGGAAAATGCCTCTCATGCAGCCGGCTTACTGCATTTGGTTGGGAAGGGTGAGGTGCAGAACCGCCTGGATACAGGAGGTCTGTGACAATCTCTTCCTGGAATGTAAGGAAGGATAAAGTCCCACCTGAAGCTCTGTGTAGCACATGAGTGTTCAGCAAAGCCAATTGAAATAAGTAAACAGACACTTTTTTGTACCAGCGTCTGGCCTTACGGGCAACTAGATAAGGAGCCAACAACTGGTCGTTGAGTTCCACCCCTCCCATATTTTGGTTATATTCGTGGACACAGTGGGGTTTCTCCACAACACCAGTCGCCGTACAAATTTGGACTGTCGTGTCTGCATGACGGGAGGTAAGAACGAAAACATTCTTTTTATTCCTCCACTTCACAGTGAGCAAATTATTACACTTCAAGCAGGCTCTCTCCCCCAGCCTAAGACGGGAATCTACAAGCCGCTGGGGAAAGCCCCGGCGATTAGATCGCACGGTGCCACATGCGCGAATCTGATGATCAAACACGTGACTAAAAAGTGGCACGCTCGTGTAATAATTGCCCACATACAAGTGGTACCCCTTTCCGAATAAGGATGACACCAAGTTCCACATTATCTTGCCAGCGCTCCCTATGTAATCTGGGCAGTTCTCTGGCTCTACGTAACTATCTTTTCCCTCATAAACCGTAAAGCTCCATACATAGCCTGTTGCCCTGTCACAGAACTTATAGAGCTTGACCCCGTATCTGGCACACTTGCTGGGAAGGCACTGTTTGAAAGACAAGCGCCCAGAAAATTTAACCAGGGACTCATCAACACAGATAACTTGATCGGGAGTAAACAAGGCTGCAAAACGTTAGTTGAAGTGGTTTATGAGGGGGCAAATTTTGTAGAGCTGATCGTATTCAGGGTCTCCACGAGGACGACAAAGTTCATTGTTATTGAAGTGCATGAACCACAAGATCTGCTCGTATCGTTTCCTGGACATGGAGGCAGAGAACATGGGCATATGGTCAATTGGGCGTGTGGACCAATACGACCGCAACTTTGTGTATTTATGTATGCCCATGTTGAGGGAAAGGCCCAGAAAGGTCTTAAATTCAGAAACCATAACTTGTTTCCAATCTCTGGCAAGGGAAGGCAACTGGGGATTAGCGGCGATGAATTGACCAGCATATAAATTAGTTTGCTCCACAATAGATCTATAGAGATCTTCCGTGAAAAACAGTGAATAAAAATCAAATGGCGTAAAATCAGCTGTTTCCACCTGAATACCGGGTTGGCCAGTGAATGGGGAAAGTATGGGTTCTGCAGAAGTGGTGGGCACCCAATCAGGATTGGAGAATTCTGCAGGAAGGACACTATGGGCACGACGGGCCTGCCTTTGTCTTCTTCTTGGTGGTAGCGGGACACTACTTGTGCTTGCCACTTCACCACCTTGAACTGCACTTATGGGACTCGCCACATCACCAAGTGTTACTGCAGTGCTGGATGTACATCCAGGGTGTACTAGACCGCTGGTGCTTGCCAGTTCACCAGAAGGAATAGCGGCACTAGTACTGGCTCTCTGCTCCATACGAGGGACCTGCGGTTCTTGCTCCTCAACAAAATCAGAAGATCGGGATCGGGTATGCCTGACCTTAGCAGGGACCTCACCTTCGTTGTCAGAGCTATCTGTCATGGAACCGCTGTCGTCTACAGGATCGTATTCTGAGCCTGATTCTGACAGATGAGTGACCTCCTCTTCACTATCTGTCATGCTCAGAAACGTGCAGGCCTCTTCACTAGTGTACCTTCGATTTGCCATTTTGGGCTCTAAATTTACTGGTACAGCTAGTGAGATTCACAGGTAAAAAAGCACCTAGGCTGTCAGCAACTGTATAAAACGCTAACAAAAAAAACTGTTAGCGATCGCAGGGATCAGGCCTGACTCTGCAAACGCTGCAGTTATGTGTGTTGTGTTTTGTAAGTGACAGTGATCAATCGATACTGCACTTGGGTGGGCTGGGCTGGGCTGGGCAGAGGGGCAAAACGCAGGTGCTAGCAGGTATCTGGGCTGATCCCGCCAACAATGCGTTTTTTGGAAACCCTAAACTGCTGGGGACTAGGGATGAGCCGCACAACCCCCCCGTTCGGTTCGCACCAGAACCTGCAAACAGACCTAAAGTTTGCGTGAACTTTAGAACCCTATTAAATACAATGGACTTGAATGTTCGAAATCAAAAGTGCTAATTATAAAGGCTAATATGCAAGATATTGTTCTAAAAAGGGTTTGGGGACCCGGGTCCTACCCCAGGGGACATGTATCAATGCAAAAAGATACGTCTGTTTTTCGGGAGCAGTGATTTTAATAATGCTTAAAGTGAAACAATAAAAGTGAAATATTCCTTTAAATTTCGTACCTGGGGGTGTAAAGTATGCCTGTAAAGCAGCGCTTGTTTCCCTTGCTTAGAACTGTCCCTGCACAAAATGTCATTTCTGAAGGAAAAAAAGTCATTTAAAAGCACTCGCGGCTATAATGAATTGACGGCTCCCGGCAATACAGAGAAAAGTCATTGATAAAAAAAAAAAATGCGTGGGGGTCCCCCCAAATTCAATGACCAGGCCCTTCAGGTCTGGTATGGATATTAAGGGGAACCCTGCGTCAAATTTAAAAAAAAATTATGTGGGGTTCCCCCAAATATCCATACTAGACCCTTCAGGTCTGGTATGGATTTTAAGGGGAACTCCACCCCAAATTTAAAAACAAAATGGTGTGGAGTTCCCCCTAAAAATCCATACCAGACCCTTTATCCGAGCACGCAACCTGGCAGGCTGCAGGAAAAGAGGGGGGACGAGAGAGCGCCCCCCCACCTGAACCGTACCAGGCCACATGCCCTCAACATGGGGAGGATGTCCCCATGTTGATGGGGACAAGGGCCTCATCCCCACAACCCTTGCCCGGTGGTTGTGGGGGTCTGTGGGCAGGGGGATTATCGGAATCTGGAAGACCCCTTTAACAAAGGGGACCCCCAGATCCTGCCCCCCCTATGTGAATTGGTAAGGGGTACATTGTACCCCTACCATTTCACAAAGAAAGTGTAAAACAAAATGTAAAAAAAACACACAGACACCTTGGAAAAGTCCTTTATTAAAAAAAACAAAAACATTCCAGCGATGTAATCCAGTGTCCCGCGGCGATCCGATATCCAGCACTGCAGTCTCCACTCCACACGAAACGTCATTGGCTGAGCGGACCTACACTGCGGAGGAAGTTCCCCATCAGGTCCGCTCAGCCAATGAAGTAGGCAGGGTCTGAGGTATGAGGGGGCTATATAAAAACCTGACGGTGAACCTAAATAACAAAATAACTAACTGGCTAACCAGTATCACCAGTGACACTTATACGGTGATCACTGGGGAAAGGGTTAACTCTAGGGGCAATCAGGGGGTTAAAACCTTTATTAGGTTGTATATGGGGGTACCTAACGCTAAAAAAACCTGGCAGTGAACCTAAAAAAATAACTGGCTACCTAGCGGCACCAGCGACACTAATACATCGATCAGAAAAATGATCGCTTAGTGACACTGGCAAAAGGGGGTGAGAGGGTTACCTGGGGGGCGATCAAGGGGTTAAACCTTTATAAGGGGGGGTAGGGGGCTACCCTGGACCTAAAGGGGCCTAAAGCTAACTGCCCTGACACTTTTTACAGTCACAAATGACACTAAATGCAGTGATCAGTAAATAAATGACCACTGCAATCAGTGACACTGTGACTGGGGCTGAAGGGGGTGATCTGGGGGGTCACTGGGGGGTGAAAGTGTGCCTATGTGTACCTGGTGTCAGTGTAGTGTTAGTGCACTTACAGTAGGTGCCACAGACATTGTATATCCATTGCGATCCCATCGCAGAGATTCTCGGCGACAGGGTGCCGACATCTCGGCGACAGGGTGCCGACATCTCGCGCTCGCTGCAATAGCGAGAAGGAGACGCGACACTGTATTGAACGGTATCCAACGTTGATTCCCGCCAATACCAGGCACTGTGTTTGGTATGAATCCTGAGCGGGAACTCCACGCCAAATTTTTAATTAAAAAACGGCATGGGTTCCCCCTCCAGGAGCATACCAGGCCCTTCGGTCTGGTATGGATTTGAAGGGGAACCCCCTAAGCCGAAAAAACTGCGTGGGGGTCCCCCTCAAAATCCAAACCAGACCCTTATCAGAGCACGCAACCTGGCAGGCCGCAGGAAAAGAGGGGGGAATGAGAGAGCGGCCCCCCTCCCTCCTGAACCGTACCAGGCCGCATGCCCTCAACATAGGGGGTTTGGGGCTTTGGGGCAGGGGGGCGACCTGCGGCCCCCCCACCCCAAAGCACCATGTCCCCATGTTAATGGGGACAAGGGCCTCTTCCCGACAACCCTGGCCGTTGGTTGTCGGGCTCTGCGAGCGGGGGCTAATCGGAATCTGGGAGCCCCCACCCTATGTGAATGAGTATGGGGTACATCGTACCCCTACCCATTCACCTGGTGGAAAAAAATGTCAATAAAAAAACACACACAGGTTTTTAAAGTAATTTATTACACAGCTCCGGGGGTCTTCTTCCGACTCCGGGGGTCTCTTCCGACTTTGGGGGTCTTCTTCTGCTCTCCGGTGCCTTCTGCCGGGCTTTTCCGCTAACTTCTTCCAGCTCTTTTGCTAGAGGAGAGGCCCGGTCTACCCCGTTGTCTCATCCCGCTCTCCGTTGTGACTGTGACGTCATGGAAGTATGTGACTGTGACGTCATGAGAAGCCTATATAAATCGTTGCCGACCGAACACCCAGCATTACAGCGGGAGGAAGCGACGAGCGAACATCGAGGAGGAGAAGAGGGAAGAAGATGCCGACCGCGACGGGGAAGACCGGGCCCCTCCACTATCTTCTTCCAGCTCTTTTGCTAGTGGAGGGGTCGCGGTCGGCATCTTCTTCCCTCTTCTCCTCCTCGATATTTGCTCGTCGCTTCCTCCCGCTGTAATGCTGGGTGTTCGGTCGGCAACGATTTATATAGGCTTCTCATGACGTCACAGTCACATACTTCCATGACGTCACAGTCACATGATCCGGGGCCACCGGGGCAAAAGAGCTGTGTGTGAGTGCAAACCCACAGTGCTCTTTTTACCTCTTACTTTTTGGATGTCAGCAACCTGTTTTACTCAATAAAGGGGATTATTTTACATGAAGCTTCTGCACCATGAAGTCTTTTTCGTTTTATCCCCAATATGTTACTTTATGAGTTGTGAGCCATGATCTCTGGCTTTCCAACCTGGGAGGATTTCAACTACAGCGCTATTGAGGAGTGAGAGACCCCAGTGTTTGTACGATCCCTTCCATAGATGTCCGGATAAATCCCGCATATTAAGCCCATTTGATCTCTGTAATAGGGGTCCATCGGATTCGGTAAGCAGACATCTTATACCTGATTGTAATTTTTTTACCTACCTGCTGGAAAGAAGAGTATGATGAAGATTGGCATTTCTTTGCTCCCTTGATTGTAGCCAAGTCTTATTCAGCTGCTCTTATGGACAATTAATGTGTTTTCACTTTTAAGCTGTTTTAACACCGTTGATTTGTATTTAATTTATTTGCATGTGCATGTTAGTGCGCATTCACGTTTTTTTGGTATAGGTATACCCATATGTGTTCATTCACTTGTGCACTGCTTTATATAAGCAATAATTGTTTGAACATTTCATACTTACTTCATTGTTTTGGTTAAGGTTGCGCATTATTTTTCATTTAACATATATTTCAGTTTATTATTCTAAACTTTTAATAATTGCAGCACCATCACTCATATGTCACATTTATCCTAGGAATTGGATTTTCATCCTATTTCCGTTTTTTGCACAGTTGCACTTTGATGCAATTATATATGTTTTAGGGGAAGCGCGGATTGTTTTATATTACCCAACAGTAAAGAACCCTTTCCGCAATCGAAGATTAAACCTCATTTGTTCTAACCTCAAATTATGGGTGTGTGTCCTCTTCAGAGACCTTAAAGTAAACACTGTATTACATTTTCTAAAGTCACCTTTAAAATATGTGTACATTGTATTTATATCCCCTCTTAAGTACCTCTTTCCAGAGAAAATAGCTGTGAACTATGTAATTAATCCTCATACTGTAGCTTCTTAATCCCCCTGATTACCTTTGTTGCATTTTACTGAACCTTTTATAATTCAACAACGTCCAAAATTAAACTGCAAGTTCAAGAGGCCTAACTAGCATGTAGAATTATTGATTTACCTCTTGTTGTGTCATCCAAATCTTTCTGGGGTCCTATAAAGGCACTATAGAAAACATAAAAATACAGTACTAAAAAGCTTATAGTAATATTTCTTAATGAAAAATTGGTTACAACACAGTATATACAGTGCAATAGATTGTGAATTGAATTCAGATTAGCAAACTAAGTATGCAGCAGTTAAATTGTGCTTATGTCAATAATTCATGGAGGCAAAAAGTCACATATATCAGACCAGTATTAACTCCTTCACGCCTAGTGGTAAAACAATTAAAAAAAAAAGAAACCTAAGCCCAATTTTGTGACTTTGACATGTGTTAGTAAAACCTACTGTGACAGATCTCAGATACCCCAGGTGGGCATCTCTGCCAGACCTGTGTCTCCTGTCCTCCAAACACACCCGCAGCCTGCAGATTCGCCATAACTAGCCCTTAACCCCTTAATCACAAGGCAAGCCACACAGGTGCTGAAGGTTAAACATTCAGAGCATAAACTGTTTATTAAATACAAAAAATACACTTTTACACACAGTTAGGGACACTCCCCTTAGCCTTGTCATAGAGGGGGGGGTAGGGGACAAGGAAGAACCAATGGGAACTCAACACTTGTACATTGAAACAGAAACTACAATTAAACATAAAAGGGATTATGGTAAGCAGGCAGCCCCTCCTTACACATCCCCTGCGGAGAGATGTCTCCAGTCCAGACCATTGTCTATGTGCCATGACCCAACACAATTAAACACAGCAAGAAGAGGGGGGTGGGGAGAAGGGATGTAGCATTACATTACATTATCTCAATGCCAGCTTGTCCCCAAGTCTCTCAGTATCTTCTGGGCCATAGTCTGTGAGTAGGAGGCCAGCCCACAGTCCCTTCCAAAACACACAGTGACAGTGGCTTCTGTCACACCTACATATCATCACAACTACTTTGTGCATCCAGGTGGATTATACCTTTTTTTTCAGGACAAATTGGGCTTTAATTTGGTGCTAAATAGTAATGTATATCTTCTTCTTTTTTTTTTTTTATTATCAAAGAAAAACTGGTCCAAAATAGTAAAAAAAATACATATTTTTAAATGTAGCTGTATATTTCTTGGTACTATCATGACCTATGCAAAACAGTCCTTTATTTAGCCACCATTGAAAAGCTTTTATGTTCAAACCCGGGTAAAATTGTGGATTGCAGAATAAATGCTATAGGGGCCTAAGTTTAGAGACTAACAAGGGGTGTTTGTGTACCTGATTACATAAGGCAAGAGAGTGCGATAACGTGCGCGTGAGAATCGGGGGCCTTCTCTTGGGGGGAGCACCAAATAAAATAGTCTAATGTGTAATGAGGGATGGCCTGCCTTTGCATGAGGATCCAATCTGGTTTAGAAACTCGGGGTAGACAATGGAGATTTTCACCAGCTGAGCTGCTTGGTAGAACCACCAAAGATTAGGGAGGGCTAAGAGTTCTAAATGGCATAGTTTTAGGACAATATGGCCTTTATTTCCCCAAATAAAGTGTATAATTTTGGACTGGAAACTGTTCGGGTGTGCTCTCTTAATCGGCATGAGAAGTGATCTAAATAAATAAAGAAGGCGTGGGAGTAAGGTAATTTTAACTGAGTTGATCCAACCTAGCCAGGATAGATCATGTCTGAACCAAGAGCTGAGGTCCTGACCAAGCTTTTTGTAGAGCAGAGGGTAATTAACCTTATACAACTGGTCTACATTGGGGGCCAAGTGCACTCCCAAATAAAGAATGGATTCAGAACTCGATGAGAAAGAGAAATGGGTTTGTAAATGCTCAACCAGGGAAGGGTAAACTTCTGTGTCAGTAAACTGGAAATGCCCCATGCAGAGAAATTCAGAATCTCCCAAATGTTGTTAATTTTACACACCATCTGGCTCAGGATAACAGCTTACGAATGTCGGTGCTCCGAGATCTTGGACCAGAAGGAAGGTATCTCTATCATCTACTCTTCTATCATCTACTCATCTACTCTTTGTTGGTCGAAACCATGAATAAGCCATATCCCCGGAGCTGGGAACAGGATCTGGAGGAGGAATGGAAATTGGACACCTGGCACCAGTGTTTTCAACGCTCTTTTAAGGGAGTTATTATTGTCTCCCTGATTGAGGCCTATGTGAAGCTTATCTGGCACTGGTACCTGGTGCCTACACATCTAGCTAATATGTATACAGACTCTTTCCCTCTTTGCTTTTGAGGCTGTGACCATATAGACACCTTCTTTCATACATGGTGGGCCTGTCCTCGAATCTGAGGTTTCTAGAACAAATTAGCTCAGATGGTACGCAAGGTTACAGGCTATGCTATACCCCAAACTTCTCAAATAGCTCTACTAAACAGATGGTTGGAGAACACCCCCAAACATATTCAGTCTCTTCTGTTCTACATGCTAATAGGTGTCTGGAAACAGCCCTTGGTCTCCTTAGTGGCAGCTAAACTGAAGATCTCCTGGATTATGATGCAGGAAAAACTTGTTAGCGTCTTACAGGATAAGACCAATTAATTTGAACCTATCTGGGAACTCTGGGCAGCCTTCGTTAATACCCTCTTATAACTGATAAATATATTGCTGTACCACAGCCCACCCCCCCCCCCCCCTGTGTGACTGTCTCCCTCCTTTTTCTTCTATTTTCCACCTTCTTTTTTCTCTCCCTCTTTCAGTTCACTCCCTTTTTTTCCTTGTTAGTTTGGTTTAATTATATGTTCGATAGGAATGAGCTCGGTGTTCATCGAAAAACTAACATTATGGGGCATTTGCGGCAAATTCGAGCGCCGTGGAACGCCCCATAATGCTCTGCGAGATCGCAGTGCATTGCTGTATGATGATTGGCCAAAGCATGCTTTGGCCAATCCCAGCGCCCTATGCTAAGAGAGACATAATTGGCCAAGGCAGGGCGCCTTTGGCCAATCATGGCTCAGGGGGACTAAGTCCACGCCCCACACTATATATGGCTGCCTGCACGGCGGCCCTGTGTAGTGTTGTTGGTGTGGATGGAGAGATAGTGTGATTTAGATTGAGCAGGCAGGTTCATCAGTTAGCTGCAGTGTATTTCATATATATATATATATATATATATATATATATATACACACACACACTATATAGCCAGTCTAGTGTGTGTATATATATATATATATATATATATATATATATATATATACTCTGCATCGAGTGGTGTAGCCTATATCTGACTGCAGTGCATTCCTGGTGTACTTTTTCTAATCTACTTCAGGCGGTGTATTAATAAATATATATATATATATATATATATATATATATATATATATATATATATATATATACAGTCTCTAGTGTGTATATATATATATATATATATATATATATACACATACCGTATATACTCAAGTATAAGCCGACCCGAATATAAGCTGAGGCACCTAATTTTACCACAAAAAATGGGAAAACTTATTGACTCGAGTATAAGCCTAGGGTGGGAAATGCAGCAGCTACTGTAAGTGGAAAAGAGAGTCAACAAGGCCCATCTGTGGCCTCACTGTGCCCATTTGCAGCTTCACTGTGCCCATCTGCAGACTCACTGTGCCCATTTCCAGCTTCACTGTGCCCATTTGCAGCTTCACTGTGCCCATTTGCAGCCTCACTGTGCCTATTTGCAGCCTCACCGTGCCCATCTGCATGCCTCACTGTGCCCATCTGCATGCCTCACTGTGCCCATCTACGTGCCTCATGTACCTGATCTCCTGCTGTGTCCTGCAGTCTTAACTTATCTGGTCCTCGTCCGTGATTCCGTTTTCCATCAGTGAGTCAGTGTTCCGTCTATCACGAATGAGGATGAGGAGGAGGCGGGGCTTTGTTATACTGGATGGCCACCGACTGACTGCATTACACAGTGGGAGACTCGATATTAAGCCGAGGGGGGCTTTTTCAGCATAAAGAAAGTGCTGAGAAACTCGGCTTATACTCGAGTATATACGGTACACTGACTGCAGTGCATTCCTGGTGTACTTTTTCTAATATACTTCAGGTGGTGTATTAAAATATATATATATATATATATATATATATATATATATATATATATACATACATACATATACAGTCTAGTGTGTATATATATATATATATATATATATATATATATATATATACACACACACACACACTCTGCATCCAGTGTAGCTTATTTCTACAGTGCTTCCTGGTGTACTTTTTCTACTACACTTCTGGTGGTGAACACAGTACACAATACAGTGCAATCGTACTGCAGTTGCTACTACTTTTCTGGTTGTGTACACAGTACACAATACAGTCCACCCGTAGTGCAGTTACTACTACTTTTCTGGTAATGTACACAGTACACAATACAGTGCAGCTGTAGTGCACTTGCTACTACACTTCTGGAGGTGTACACAATACAGTGCACCCGTAGTGCAGTTGCTACTACTTTTCTGGTGGTGTACACAGTACACAATGCAGTGCAGCTGTAGTGCACTTGCTACTACACTTCTGGAGGTGTACACAATACAGTGCACCCGTAGTGCAGTTGCTTCTACTTTTCTGGTGGTGTACACAGTACACAATACAGTGCAGCGGTTGTGCACTTGCTACTACACTTCTGGTGGTGTACACAATACAGTGCAGCCGTAGTGAACTTGCTACTACACTTCTGGTGGTGTACACAATACAGTTCACCCGTAGTGCACTTGCTACTACTTTTCTGGTGGTGTACACAGAACACAATACAGTGCAGCCATAGTGCAGTTGCTACTACTTTTCTGGTGGTGTACACAGTACACAATACAGTGCACCCGTAGTGCAGTTGCTACTCCTTTTTTGGTGGTGTACACAGTACACAATACAGTGCACCAGTAGTGCATCTGCTACTACTTTTCTGGTGGTGTACACAGTACACAATACAGTGGAGCCGTAGTGAACTTGCTACTATTTTTCTGGTGGTTTACACAGTACACCATACAGTGCAGCCATAGTACAGTTGCTACTACTTTTCTGGTGGTGTACACAGTACACAATACACAATACAGTGCAGCCGTAGTGCACTTGCTACTACACTTCTGGTGGTGTACACAATACAGTGCACCCGTTGTGCAGTTACTACTACTTTTCTGGTGGTGTACACAGTACACAATACAGTGCAGCCATAGTGCACTTGCTACTACTTTTCTGGAGGTGTACACAGTACACAATACAGTGCAGCCGTAATGCAATTGTTGCTACACTTCTGGTGGTGTACACAATACAGTGCACCCGTAGTGCACTTGCTACTACTTTTTTGGTGGTGTACACAGTACACAATACAGTGCAGCCATAGTGCAGTTGCTACTACTACTTTTCTGGTGGTGTACACAGTACACAATACAGTGCATCCATAGTGCACTTGCTACTACACTTCTGGTCGTGTACACAATACAGTGCACCCGTAGTGCAGTTGCTACTACTTTTCTGGTGGTGTAAACAGTACACAATACAATGCTGGCGTAGTGAACTTGCTACTACACTTCTGGTGGTGTACACAATACAGTGCAGCCGTAGTGAACTTGCTACTACACTTCTGGTGGTGTACACAATACAGTTCACACGTAGTGCACTTGCTACTACTTTTCTGGTGGTGTACACAGAACACAATAGAGTGCAGCCATAGTGCAGTTGCTACTACTTTTCTGGTGGTGTACACAGTACACAATACAGTGCATCCGTAGTGCAGTTGCTACGACTTTTCTGGTGGTGTACACAGTACACAATACAGTGGAGCCGTAGTGCACTTGCTACTATTTTTCTGGTGGTGTACACAGTACACAATACAGTGCAGCCATAGTGCAGTTGCTACTACTTTTCTGGTGGTGTACACAGTACACAATACAGTGCAGCCATAGTGCACTTGCTACTACACTTCTGGTGGTGTACACAATACAGTGCACCCGTAGTGCAGTTACTACTACTTTTCTGGTGGTGTACACAGTACACAATACAGTGCACCAGTAGTGCATCTGCTACTACTTTTCTGGTGGTGTACACAGTACACAATACAGTGGAGCCGTAGTGCACTTGCTACTATTTTTCTGGTGGGGTACACAGTACACAATACAGTGCAGCCATAGTGCAGTTGCTACTACTTTTCTGGTGGTGTACACAATACAGTGCACCCGTAGTGCACTTGCCACTACTTTTTTGGTGGTGTACACAGTACACAATACAGTGCAGCCGTTGTACAGTTGCTACTATTTTTCTGGTGGGGTACACAGTACACAATACAGTGCAGCCATAGTGCAGTTGCTACTACTTTTCCTGGTGGTGTACACAATACAGTGCACCCATAGTGCACTTGCCACTACTTTTTTGGTGGTGTACACAGTACACAATACAGTGCAGGCGTAGTGCACTTGCTACTACTTTTCTGGTGGTGTAAACAGTACACAATACAATGCAGGCGTAGTGCAGTTGCTACTACTTTTCTGGTGGTGTAAACAGTACACTATACAGTGCAGCCGTAGTGCAGTTGCTACTACTACTTTTCTGGTGGTGTACACAGTACACAATACATGGCAGCCGTAGTGCACTTGCTACTACTTTTGTGGTGGTGTACACAGTATCTAATAAAGTGTAGTGTGGTGTTGCAAAACAAAATATACATCATGTCTGTAAGGCCACCAAAGACAGGTAGATGCTCACAGGCCACTAAAAGAGGGCAAGCAGGCTCTGTGTCTACAGTCAACAGTGCTGGTCGTGGACATGGTGCATCCTCTGCACGTGGCCACGGGGCATACTTGTCCTATTTTTCTGCTGCTGGTCGTGTTATTGAGCCACAACATGCAGAAGAGTTGGTGGAGTGGATTACAAAGCCATCCTTATCCTCCTCATCCTCTGCCACCCAGGCTCAGAGTAGTTTGCCTGCCAATGCAGCTGCCAAAGCGGCCTATTCCACCGGCTCTTTGTCCACAGTCACTCCTTCTGTAGCCCCACCATCATGCAAGGAGTCCCCCAAACTATTCAACCACAGTGTTGGGTACATGCTGCTGGAGGATGCGCAGTGATTTGAAGGCTCTCCCTATTCTGGGAGGTTACAATTTCCTGGAGCTGGGCAACGTGTTGCTTAGGCTTTGTTCAGTCAGAGAAAGAGCAGTGGAGAAGGTGGCCGGCTGACCGATGATTTCAGACAATTTTTCAGTCCTCAGCGCCAAGGTCTGATCGGTTCAAGCAACCATCGCCAGAGTCTGCATTAAATGGTGCAGAAATATCTAGTGGCAAGAGAAGACCTGGAGACCTTTCCAACAGAGCATCCACTGGGTTACTGGGTATTGAGGATGGACCACTGGCCAGAGCTTGCTCAATATGTAATTGAGCTACTGGCCTGTCCTGCATCCAGCGTTCTTTCTGAACGCACATTCAGTGCTGCTGGAGGGTTTGTAATGGATCACAGAGTGTGCCTGTCCACAGACTCCATTGATAGGCTCACATTCATAAAAATGAATCAGTCTTGGATCAACAGTAGGGATGAGCTTCGTGTTCGAGTCGAACATACGTTCGACTCGAACATCGGCTGTTCGATCGTTCGACGAAGATCGAACGATTTGGGCCGTTCGCGCCAAATTCGAGTGACGCGAACGGCCCACAATGCACTACGCCATTGCAGTGTCATCCAGGCGCTGTGATTGGCCAAGCATGCACTGTGACCCCGCATGCTTGGCCAATCACAGCGCCGGCAGCGAGGAGAGCAATGACTGGCCACAGGCAGGATGCCTGTGGCCAATTATTGCTGAGGGTGTTTAGTACACGCCCCACACTATAAAAGGCCGCCAGCACGGCGGCCTAGTGTAGTGTGTTCCGGAGCAGGGAAAGACAAGCATAGGCAGGGACAGTGACATTTATTTCTTTCTTGCTTAACCTGGATTCCTTTAGTTTAGGGAAAGAGAAGGATAGGTAGGGAGAGTGTCAGTGTGTTTTACTGTGCGAGTCCTTGTTTCTAGGGACAAAGAAGGAAAGTGAGGGGATTTCTCCTTGTGCTATAGTGTGCTTTAAAAAAACATTTTTTCTAGGGACAGAAAACTCTAGGTAGGGAGAGTGTCAGTTTCTTTCACTGTGCCAGTCCTTGTTTCTAGGGACAAAGAAGGAAAGTGAGGGGAATTCTCCTTGTGCTATAGTGTGCTTTAAAAAAACATTTTTTCTAGGGACAGAAAACTCTAGGTAGGGAGAGTGTCAGTTTCTTTCACTGTGCCAGTCCTTGTTTCTAGGGACAAAGAAGGAAAGTGAGGGGAATTCTCCTTGTGCTATAGTGTGCTTTAAAAAAACATTTTTTCTAGGGACAGAAAACTCTAGGTAGGGAGAGTGTCAGTTTCTTTCACTGTGCCAGTCCTTGTTTCTAGGGACAAAGAAGGAAAGTGAGGGGAATTCTCCTTGTGCTATAGTGTGCTTTAAAAAAACATTTTTTCTAGGGACAGAAAACTCTAGGTAGGGAGAGTGTCAGTTTCTTTCACTGTGCCAGTCCTTGTTTCTAGGGACAAAGAAGGAAAGTGAGGGGAATTCTCCTTGTGCTATAGTGTGCTTTAAAAAAACATTTTTTCTAGGGACAGAAAACTCTAGGTAGGGAGAGTGTCAGTTTCTTTCACTGTGCCAGTCCTTGTTTCTAGGGACAAAGAAGGAAAGTGAGGGGAATTCTCCTTGTGCTATAGTGTGCTTTAAAAAAACATTTTTTCTAGGGACAGAAAACTCTAGGTAGGGAGAGTGTCAGTTTCTTTCACTGTGCCAGTCCTTGTTTCTAGGGACAAAGAAGGAAAGTGAGGGGAATTCTCCTTGTGCTATAGTGTGCTTTAAAAAAACATTTTTTCTAGGGACAGAAAACTCTAGGTAGGGAGAGTGTCAGTTTCTTTCACTGTGCCAGTCCTTGTTTCTAGGGACAAAGAAGGAAAGTGAGGGGAATTCTCCTTGTGCTATAGTGTGCTTTAAAAAAACATTTTTTCTAGGGACAGAAAACTCTAGGTAGGGAGAGTGTCAGTTTCTTTCACTGTGCCAGTCCTTGTTTCTAGGGACAAAGAAGGAAAGTGAGGGGAATTCTCCTTGTGCTATAGTGTGCTTTAAAAAAACATTTTTTCTAGGGACAGAAAACTCTAGGTAGGGAGAGTGTCAGTTTCTTTCACTGTGCCAGTCCTTGTTTCTAGGGACAAAGAAGGAAAGTGAGGGGAATTCTCTTTGTGCTATAGTGTGCTTTAAAAAAACATTTTTTCTAGGGACAGAAAACTCTAGGTAGGGAGAGTGTCAGTTTCTTTCACTGTGCCAGTCCTTGTTTCTAGGGACAAAGAAGGAAAGTGAGGGGAATTCTCCTTGTGCTATAATGTGCTTTAAAAAAACATTTTTTCTAGGGACAGAAAACTCTAGGTAGGGAGAGTGTCAGTTTCTTTCACTGTGCCAGTCCTTGTTTCTAGGGACAAAGAAGGAAAGTGAGGGGAATTCTCCTTGTGCTATAGTGTGCTTTAAAAAAACATTTTTTCTAGGGACAGAAAACTCTAGGTAGGGAGAGTGTCAGTTTCTTTCACTGTGCCAGTCCTTGTTTCTAGGGACAAAGAAGGAAAGTGAGGGGAATTCTCCTTGTGCTATAGTGTGCTAAAGCATTCCTCATCAACCATCTTTGAAATCCTTGTTTTTTGGACAGTCAGGGAAATTGTCGTTGTGCTATTCTGTGCAAAAGCAATAATCCTCAACCATATTTAGAAATCCTTAAGTAAAGGGACAGAGAAGGACACCTGAAGGTAGCCCTTATTGCTTTTTTCCCATCTCCCTGCAGGCCATCTATTAGAATGTCTGGAAGGCAAACAAGGAGAGGCAGACAGTCAGGAGGCAATAAAAGAGGGCAAGCAGGCTCTGTGTCTGGGGGCAACAGTGCTGGTCGTGGACGCGGTGCATTGTCATCAGCACATGGCCATGGGACACGCTTGTCCTTCTTTTCGGCAGCTGGACATGTTGAGCCACATCATGCCGAAGACTTGGTAGAGTGGATGACCAAGCCCTCCTCCTCCTCCTCATCCTCTCTCACCCAGGCTCAGGGTACTGGCAAAGCAGCTGCCAAAGCGTCCTCTTCCCTGGTATCAATGTCAGACTCATCATCAGTCACTCCTTCCCTAGACCCACCATGTCCTCCTCCTGAGGAGTCCCCCGAACTGTTTGAGCACAGTGTTGGGTACATGCTCCAGGAGGATGCCCAGCGTTTCGAAGGGTCTGATGATGAAACCCAGCTACAGGAAGGCAGTAGCGTGAGAGCAGACAGAGGGGATGCTCAAGAAGGACACCAATCTGGCAGTCATGTTCCAGCATCTGCAGCATACTGCCAGATTGGCTCCAGTGATGAGGAGGGAGGGGATGATGAGGTCACTGACTCCACGTGGGTGCCTAATAGGAGAGAGGAGGAGGAGGAGGATGAGGAGGAGGCACATCTCCAACGAGGCAGGATGCCCTTTGGTGGCCAGCGTAAGGGCAGTACACCGACGGAATCACACCGCAGAGCTCCGCCTGTGCAGGGCGCAGCCTCTGCCCGTCATTCAAAAAGTTCCTTGGTGTGGGCCTTTTTTGAGGCTAGTGCATCAGATCGCACAGCTGCTGTTTGCAACATATGTCTCAAGCGTATATCGCGTGGCCAAAACATCAGCCGCTTGGGTACCACATGCCTGACCAGACATATGTTGACCTGCCATGCAGCTCGTTGGCAAGCCTACCTCAAAGACCCACACCAAAGAACAAAGCGGACCTCTCCTTGCACCGCATCAGCTGGGATCTCCAACCCCACTATAACTTCAGTCCTCTCTGAAACATGCACTGAGAGGAATGAAGGTGTAGAATTAGGTGTGTCACAGCCAAGTACTTGCGGCCACTCTGCTAGCAGTACACCGACGTCCGATTCTAGCAGGCAAATTTCCCTGCCCCAGCTGCTGGACCGTCAAAAGAAGTTCACTCCCAGCCATCCACATGCCCAGCGGTTGAATGCTAGCTTGGCTAAATTGCTAGCGCTTCAACTGCTGCCTTTTCAGTTGGTAGACTCGGCCCCCTTCCGTGAGTTTGTGCAATGTGCGGTTCCTCAGTGGCAGGTTCCCAAACGCCACTTTTTCTCACGGAAGGCTATTTCGGCTCTCTACCGGCATGTGGAAGGCAATGTCTTGGCCTCGCTGGACAGGGCGGTCAGTGGTAAGGTGCATATTACCGCTGACTCATGGTCCAGCAGGCATGGACAGGGACGTTACCTTTCTTTCACGGCCCATTGGGTCACTCTTTTGGCAGCTGGGAAGGATGCAGGACAAGGTGCAGTAGTGTTGGAGGTTGTTCCACCGCCACGCCTCCAAAATGCTACTACTGGTTGTGACACACCTCTCTCCTCCACCCCCTCCTCTTCTTCTTCCTCCATGGCCTCTTCCTGTGGTTTGTCCTATGAACCAGCGGTGCTCCGTAGCCGTTCACGGGGCTACGCAAGTACGCAGGCAAAAAGATGCCATGCCGTGCTTGCGCTGGTGTGTTTGGGGGACAGAAGCCACACTGGGGCAGAGGTCCTGTCTGCTCTGCAGGGCCAGGCCGAGAGGTGGTTGACGCCACGCCAGCTTAAGCCAGGAATGGTGGTTTGCGACAATGGCACCAACCTCCTCTCCGCCCTCCGACAGGGACAACTGACCCATGTGCCCTGTGTGGCTCACGTCCTTAACCTGGTGGTGCAGCGGTTCTTGGGCAGGTACCCGGGCTTACAGGATGTCCTGAGGCAGGCCAGGAAAGTCTGTGTGCATTTCCGCAGATCTTATAATGCCAGTGCTCGCCTGGCTGAGCTGCAAAAGGAGTTGAACCTGCCCAAGAACCGCCTTATATGTGACATGCCCACCAGGTGGAACTCAACGTTGGCCATGCTGCAGCGGCTGCACACGCAGCAGAGGGCCATCAATGAGTACCTGTGCGACTACGGCACCAGGACAGGGTCAGGGGAGCTTGGTTTTTTTTCTCCACGCCAGTGGGGCATGATCAGGGATGCATGCACTGTCCTGGCACCATTTGAGGAGGCCACGAGGATGGTGAGCAGTGACAGTGCATGCATCAGTGACACTGTACCTCTTGTCCACCTGTTGGAGCACACGCTGCGTGGAATAATGGACAGGGCACTTGAGGCAGAACAGAGGCAGGAAGAGGAGGACTTCCTTGCCTCTCAAGGCCCCCTTTACCCAGACAGTGTTCCTTCTGTCCCACCCATCGCACAGGAAGAGGAAGAGGAGGAGGAGGAGGATTGTGTCAGCATGGAGGTGGAGGCTGGCACTCAGCATCATCAGCAGCAGTCTTTTAGGGATGATTTACAGTCCCAAGAAACCAGTGGACTTGTACGTGGCTGGGAGGAGGTGGCTGCGGATCATGTCGTCCTTAGTGACCCAGAGGACTCCGGAGCGAATGCCTCAGCAAACCTACGCTGCATGGCCTCCCTGATCCTGCAAAGTCTGCGGAAGGATCCTCGTATTCTTCGGATCAAGGAGAGGGACCATTACTGGCTGGCCACTCTCCTTGATCCACGGTACAAGGGTAAGGTTGCGGACCTTATGTTACCTTCGCAGAGGGAGCAGAGGATGAGACAACTCCGGGAGGCCTTGCAGAAAGGTCTGTGCAACGCGTTCCCAGAGACTGGGAGGTTACAAACTCCTGGTCCTGGACAACGAGTTGCTGAGGCTTCGGCCAGTCAAAGAAGGAGCGGTGGGGAAGGTGGCCGTCTGACCGATGCGTTCAGACAATTCTTTAGTCCGCAGCCCCAAAGTATGATCGGTTCCAGCAACCATCGCCAGCGTCTGATAAACATGGTGCAGGAATATCTAGGGGCAAGGTCAGACTTGGACACCTTCCCCACCGAAAATCCTCTGGCTTACTGGGTCTTGAGGATGGATCACTGGCCAGAGCTTGCACAGTATGCAATTGAGCTACTGGCCTGTCCTGCATCCAGCGTTCTTTCGGAACGCACATTCAGTGCTGCTGGAGGATTTGTCACGGATCACAGGGTGCGCCTGTCCACCGACTCGGTTGATCGACTGACTTTCATCAAGATGAACCAGTCTTGGATCACCACCAGCTACCACACACCTGATGCTGATATAACAGACTAATTGATTTTAACATGTCACATCCCTTCAAGACTGATGCTGATGCTGAGTGCCTGTGCTGTTATGTTGACTGGCTATCCTCCTCCTCCGAGTCCTCAATGATACGATTGATGATGATAGCTTGGAAGATCATTTTTGTTTATGGGTGCCGCCACCAGTGGCTAAGGCCCAATTTTTCAGCCCCTGTTTTACAGGGGCGTGTAATTACAATTTTTTTAGCAATAATTTGCCATAGGGCTCATTGCTGTGCTCCAAGTACAGTATCTGTGAGGGGTTGGAGTGTTGTGGCACCAGTGCCTAAGGCCCAATTTTTCAGCCCCTGTTTAACAGGGGCGTGTCATTACAATTTTTGAAGCAATACTTTGCAACAGGGCTCATTGCTGTGCTCCAAGTACAGTATCTGTGAGGGGTTGTAGTGTTGTGCCACCAGTGCCTAAGGCCCAATTTTTCAGCCCCTGTTCAACAGGGGCATGCAATTACAATTCTTGATCTAATAATTCACAGCAGGGCCCATTGCTGCACCCACCAAGAGTAACTCTGAGGGCTTACAGTGTTGTGGCAACGCCACCACCACCACCACCACCACGAAAGGCCCAATTTTTCAGCCCCTGTTCAAAAGGGGCATGTAATTACAATTCTTGATCTAATAATTCACAGCAGGGCCCATTCCTGCACCCACCAAGAGTAACTCTGAGGGCTTACAGTGTTGTGGCAACACCACCACCACCACCACGAAAGGCCCAATTTTTCAGCCCCTGTTCAACAGGGGCATGCAATTACAATTCTTGATCTAATAATTCACAGCAGGGCCCATTGCTGCACCCACCAAGAGTAACTGTCAGGGCTTACAGTGTTGTGGCACCAGCACCACCATCAAAGGCCCAATTTTTACTACCACTGTTCAACAATTATATGTAATTAAAATTCCTGATATAATAGTTGACAGCAGGGCGTTCCAGCACCAACCAAGAGTAACTGTGAATGCTTACAGTGTTGTGCCAACACCAACAACTAAGGGGCCTATTTCTGCAGAGTATATACGGCAGGTCCCTACTTTCAAACATCCAACTTACAAACGACTCCTACTTGCAAACGCAAGAAGACAACAGGAAGTGAGAGGAAATCTACCACTAGGAAGGAAAATTCTCTCCTGTAAGAATAAATATGGGAGAAAGGTGTCTCCTCTGTACTGATGCTTTATCAGCAATCCTTGTTTCAAGAAAAACACCACATTTCAAAAACAGTTGTCATTGGGACGGAAAGTGAGGTGAAATGTTCTGAACAGGGGCACAGACAGCAAAACAAATGTTACAGGGGTGATAACCCTTACCTATGTTTTCCAAAAAGTTTAAAAATAGATTTTTGGGCTGGAGCTACACTTCAACAATGTACCTGTTCAAAATTACAAACAGATTCTACATAAGAACAAACCTACAGTCCCTGTCTTGTATGCACCGCCTGTATACGGCTGTTCAGAGTATATAGGGCCTTTTTTATTTTATGTGCGGGGTTCCCCTTAATATCCATACAAGACCCAAAGGGGCTGGTAATGGGCTGGGGTAGGGGGGGGGGGGGTCATGGGGTAGCTATGCCATTTTTCTTAAAGATTTTCATCCATATTACCGGGACCAGACATTACATTAAAGCCGCAAGCAGTTTTAAATGGCTTTTTTTTCCTTTAGAAGTGTCATTTTGTGCAGGGACAGTTCTAAACACGGGAAACACGTGGCACTTCACAGGCATACTTTAGACACCCCCCAGGTACGATATTTAAAGGAATATTTGACTTTTTTTTTTTCACTTTATGCATCATTAAAATGACTGCTCCCGAAAAACGACCGTTTTTAAAACTTCTTTTTGCATTGATACATGTCCCCTGGTGCAGAACCCGGGTTCCCAAACCCTTTTTAGGACAATAACATGCATAATAGTTGTTATAATTAGCACTTTAGAATTCGAACGTTCGCATCCATTGTATTTAATAGGGTTCTAATGTTCGTACGAACTTTCGGTCCGTTCGCGGGTTCTGGTGCGAACCGAACCCGGGGGTGTTCGGCTCATCACTAATCAACAGCTACCAAGCACCTGATGCTGATGTAACCAATTGAATTTTCTATGGATGTGGGATCCCTTGAAGACTGCCTATGCTGAGTGACTATTCTATTATGCCGAGTGACTATTTTATGCCTCTTCAATCTTGATAATGCTAGCTTCTAAGAATATTTTTGGTTTAGGGCACCACCACTACTGCCTAAGATCCAATTTTTCTGCCCATGTAATTACAATTTTTGATCTAATATTTCATAGCAGGGTCCATTCCTGTGCTCAACAAGAGTATCTGTGAGGGGTTATAGTGTTGTGGTCACCGCCACCACCAAAGGCCCAATTTTTCTGCCCCTGTTTAACAGGGGCATGTAATTACAATTTTTGATCTAATATTTCACAGCAGGGCCTGTTCCTGCACTCAACAAGAGTATCTGTGAGGGGTTACAGTGTTCTGGTACCACCAACACCTAAGGCCTAAGTTTCTGCAGAGTATATAGGGCAGGCCGTATAATATATACACTGCTGTTCAGAGTATATAGGGCCGGGGGACCCCCACGCCTTTTTTTTAATTTGGGTGTTTTTTTCAATTAGTTTTATCTGTATTGCCGAGGCCCGACCATTCATTACAGCCGCGATCAGTTTTAAATTACTTTTTTTGCCTTTAGAAATGTCATTTTGTTGCGGGACTGTTCTAAACACGGGAAAAATTTGTCACTTTACAGGCATACTATAGACACCCTCCAGGCACGAAATTTAAAGGAATATTTAATTTTTATTGTTTCACTTTAAGCATTATTAAAATTACTGCTCCCAAAAAAACGGCCGTTTTTTTGCATTGATACATGTCCCATGGGGCAGGACCCGGGTCCCCAAACACTTTTTATGGCAATAACCTGCATATTAGCCTTTAATATTAGCACTTTTGATTCATGTTGCTGTCCCATAGACTTTCTTTTTTAGGCACTAAACCTAAAGGAGATAAACAAAAATTGCTAAAAGGAGGATGATCAAAAGGACCGGAAATTCTGCCTAGCGCAATTTCAGCATCCAATTTTTTACTGACTAACAATGGTAAGTCAGAAACAGATTTTAAATTAGCCACCATAGTTCCCCCTGAACTCTGAAATTGTGGAATTAAAAAACCTACATCAAAATCTCTAGTGAGAAGGCCCGCTGTCTGCCGATTTGGATACCGCTGAAGCCATGGAAACATTCTTGCTAAATTCACTGGAGTTATTGCCGTTAAGTAAAAGCTCTCTTTGAGGCTGTTGCTGGTTTGCTGATGACATTTTCTGAAAACATTTTGATACGGAATGTACACCTCCACAGGGAGCGCACTCATGTTTGTATTTACATGTAGTGGGCCATCTGCATTGGCCATCATTAAAAGAAAAACATATACCTTTCTTGTAAGGAACTGCGGATGTATTTGTAACATTACCTGTACTCACTCTGGGAAGATTTAGCTTCTGTGGAAGGAAAAGTTTAAGCCACAAACCCACATCTTTTGAACCCCACTTCAAACCAGGGTAGATCGACATTTTTTGATGAAATGCTTCGTTATATGTGAACCAAGAAAAGCCTGAAAAAAACACCTGTATGCTTCCTGTATAATGTCAATACGTTGATAAAGGCCCGGACTCCTATCCGGACAATGTTCACAAAGTACACTAGAAAAAAATACAAAAACCTTTTAACCAATTTGAAAAACGTCTGCAACGTTCTTCCTCAGATTTATCACCTTAATCCGATTCTTTACTAGGTGTTCGCGTTTTCGAGCAAACTTTTTGCCTGTTCCATTGTTCTGCTGCAAACCGAACCGGGGGGTGTTCGGCTCATCCCTAATGTTCGATATGACAAGGTCTACTCTGGGCAACAACCTATTTGATTTTACCATAAAAGCAGGACTGGGAGTGGAGCTTCAGGCTCTCAGCTCCATTCTCCCTGCTTTTGTTGGGGTCTTGTCATCCATGTACATTACTTGGTCGCCCTCAGGGACCCCGTTTGTCACTTGATTCTCTGACTAGATAGACTTCACACTGGTTGGGCTCCGGAAGACCGCATGTTTAGCAACCATTAACCCTGGTGCATGGTCCTGCGTGGATCCCATCTTCAACTATACAATGGTCCAAGTTGCTGGGTATTGCCCTGGGTGTGACCGTTATATTCTATATATTTCTTCCCCTTGCATGTTTGTGCAGGGTATTGTATTTTTAAGTCTCATACTGCTGTATTCCATGTAAACCTTGATTACTGATGGCTCTGTTTACTATGTTTTTGAAAATTGTCAATAAAAACTATTGAAAGTAGAAAAAACAAAACAGAAAAGCTGCATGTTTTCTGGGTTTTTTACTGCTTTAAAAACAAATAGCTCAAAATTCCCATGTATAATAGTTTTAAAAGGACATTGATCCCAAAAATTACACTTTAACTTATATTCCGAGTCTGTTGAACTGCATCCACAATTGACATATTATATCTCTTAAAAACTTCAATGGCATTTCTACCCTTTTTATGGCTCTTTTGCAATGTACACTGGCATTTTAAAATATCCTTGCCTACCTTGTTAGTTCTCTTGTTTATTCTGTTTCATTATCTATATTATAAAGTGTTTTAGAAATTCAGCAAGGAGAGTAGATCCCTTCCTAAGGCCTCATGCCCACGGACGTTTTTACAGCCACTTTTATGAGCGTTTTTTGCAGCTTAAAAACAGCTCTCTCTATGTTAGCCTATGGCCTCATGCCCACCATGACGTTTTTGAGCTGTAAATTGCATAGGCGTTTTTAAGATGCAAAAAAAAAAAAACAGGACCGCACTGCGTTCTGAAGCTCCAGCGTAAAAACGCGATGTAACGAGGCTTAACGCTGTGTTAAGCCTCGTCCGGCGTTTCTTTCTCTATTCCAAATCAATGGTTCCCTATGGGAGCCCATTGATTTGAATAGAGGTCACACCAGAAGTCGGATCAAGATGATCCGACTTGCGGGGCGACTCGTGTGCGGAGAATCTTGAAGGGGAAGCCCGCGAAAATGTAAAAACAAATTGCGTGAGGTCCCCCCTCAGGACGATACCAGACCCTTCGGTCTGGTATGGATCTTGAGGGGGAACCACCACACCAAAAAAAATAAATGGCACAGGTGTTCCCCCCAGGATCCATTCCAGACCCTTATCCGAGCACGCAGCCCCGCTGGTCAGGAAGGGGTGGGACGAGCGAGTGCCCCCCCTCCTGAACCGTACCAGGCCGCATGCCCTCAACATGGGGGGTGGGTGCTTTGGGGCAGGGGGCGCCCTGCGCCCCCACACCCCAAAGCACCTTGTCCCCATGTTGATGGGGACAAGGGCCTCTTCCCGACAACCCTGGCCGTTGGTTGTCGGGGTCTGCGGGCGGGGGGCTTATCAGAATCTGAGAGCCCCTTTTAATAAGGGGGCACCCAGATCCCGGCCCCCCACCCTATGTGAATGAGTATGGGGTACATCGTACCCCTACCAATTCACCTGGGGGAAAAGTGTCAATAAAAAAAAACACACTAGACAGCTTTTTAAAGTAATTTATTAGGCAGCTCCGGGGGTCTTCTTCCGACTTTGTGGTCTTCTACCGACTTCTGGGGTCTTCTACCGACTTCTGGGGTCTACCCTCAGCACAGACCCCCCAAAGCACCCACCCCCCATGTTGAGGGCATGCGGCCTGGTATGGTTCAGGAGGGGGGGGCGCTCGCTCATCCCCCCCTTCCTGACTGGCCGGGCTGCGTGCTCGGATAAGGGTCTGGTATGGATCCTAGGGGGAACCCCCGCGCCATTTTTTTTGGTGTGGGGGTTCCTCCTCAAGATCCATACCAGACCAAATGGTCTGGTATCGTCCTGAGGGGGAACCTCACGCAATTTTAAAAAAAAATTTTGGGGGCTTCCCCTTCAAGATTCTCCGCACACGAGTCGCCCTGCAAGTCAGATCATCTTGATCCGACTTCTGGTGCGACCTCTATTCAAATCAATGGGCTCCCACAGGGAGCCATTGATTTGGAATAGAGAAAGAAAAATGTGTCTGAAAGCTAGCGCGGAGAAAAGTGCATTGAATTCAATGCAAAACGCAGAAACAAATTGCAGAAAAAGCAACACTTTTTTCCTGGCGTCTGTACAAGCTTTACAGCCCATTTTTTAAAACGGCCGTGGGCTTGATATGGCAGTCAGCCAATGGTCTTGCTACTGGAGTAATCGAGAGATATGAGAAACAATCATTTAATTTAATTCTTTAGCATGTAAAAAAGACTGGACTGTTGGTTTTTGTTAAACTAATCCTAAAATGTTCTTTTTCTAGTGTTGTATATGAAGAGTTAAGTTCATTCCTCATTAGTAAGCACAGGATTACAGGTTTGTTCTGCATTCTTCACTTGTGCCTTCTCCACCTTCCTCCCCCCCCCCCCTCCTTGCCTTTTTTCACCTTTATTATTTACCTCTGTAGTGAAAAGCTCAAGCTATGAGCAAGCAGGAGGGGTAGAGCCTCAGACCACTAATCCTTCCACACCTTGAACTAATCGTCTGGCTAGTGTGTTATAGTGTTGAGAGCCACTCTCCAGGCTTCAGCCAGTGGGGTTTCAATTTGTTGAAGCATAAACAGATACTAAATGAAAAGTCTCAAAGAAGAAAAAAAAAAAAGGGTGGGGGTGTTTCGTTAAATCAAATTATTGGCCTCCTGCTGACAGAGCCTGTAATTACCTCTCCTTCCCCTCAAGGCCTTTAATGTTTCTGTTTGGTTTTTGCTGAAGTGAAGGGGGTCTACTTTTCTTTAGTTATCACAGGCTGACTGAGGCTGCTTCAGGATAAGAGTTGAGCATTTTGTAGGCTGTGATAACTTTGATGCATTGACATGCAAGTAAAAACAAGCATTCTGTTGGGTAAGCTATCTAAGCTTTTGCTTGAAAAAGGTTCACCAGTGTGTGGTGTAGCAATGCAGCTATTTTATTTAATTCAGAATATAAAAAAAAAAAAAAGATGAATTTACCTGAACAATCTTCATTCTGACTTCTTACACGGTCACTTTTTTAATTTTACATTTAGGTTTAAAAAACCCAGAGGCTTTGTAGGTTAAAAAAAAAAAAAAAACATAAACCGCTTAAACTTATTTTTTATTTTTTTTTAAACAGAATTTCTCAGAAACATAGGCAATGTAAATTAATTGTATTTGAAAGTCCAGAGACACTATTTAGGAAACAAAAAAAAAAAATTCACAAATTTGGCATTTTATGTGTTGACTCACCACAACCAGCCAGAAAATTCATATATGCAGCCATTGACTTTATTTACCAAAGCAAAATTGAGATTGCTCACTTTGCAAATGAATACTCTCTTAGCTTACTAAAAGGGGTAAAACTGTATTCTGTTTGATCGCCCAATTATTTGTGAGAATTTTTTTTTATATATATATATATATATATATATATATATATAATTTCCCTTGTAAATTAGTGTGTATTTTAAGTGAAAATAGCTTCACCCTATTTACTAAGCTAAGTGAGCATTCATTTTGCTAAGTGAACAGCCTGTAATCCTTTATTGAATCAACATCATTATCTCATGCATCAACGTTTATACACTAAGAACATTACCAGCCTTTTGTATGAAAGCTTCAAGTCTCATTCAAAAGATTTCTGAATATTTCAGACAGAGGTCATACAGTCCCAGCAGGCTACATAGTAAAAGTCTCAAAACAGCAATGTTGGAGGTAAGTAGATTGTAAATGATCACCTTGTAAAACAACCCATTCAGTTTAAAATAGAAATGAAAGGCAAAGCATTTTTGTATAGATACAAAACAAAAAACATTATACATACCTTTTGTTCCCTTTTTTATAGGTGATCACATTTCCTCTGTTCTCAACTGCATAAGTTCTGGGAGGGAGAAGCATCAGGCCACCGAGCTTCCCAGTGAATGGCTGTGCAGTGAGGTCACATCAGATCATTGGTGGAGAGCAGGCTGAGTTCCCAGCATAGCTAGAGAACTGACCAGGGTGTGCTTTTCTGCTTAGTGTGGTCAGTTTTTAATAGGAAAGCAGAGGAACTGACAAGAACACCAGGGATTTCACATAAAGGAAGCAATACAAATAGATCAGAATACGTTCTCATACAAGTACATGGTTCAGCAGGCACATATCAGGAATATGAATATTATTTAAGTGCCAAAATTGGTGATGGAAGTGAACAGGAAGAAAATGTAAAGTACACTTATCCTTTAAAGCTGAATTCAAGTTAAAACTATTATATCTTCTTTACAAAAGTAACATCTAACCTTAAAAGATTCTGTAAGCATCTCTCCCACATTTACAGCTGTACTTTAATAAACACCATTCAAAGTAGCAAACCATAGGGCCCATTATTATCAGACCCCAGTTCAGAAGACTGGTTGCCACTGAACTCTCTCTTTCAATTGGGTTACTGGTCTTGTCACTTCTTCTTTGTAGTTTTAGCTGGCCAGTGCAAGCATCTTTACATCTACGCTGCCTGCAGTGGGAGATTTGGTCTGAAGATCCCGCCGTTTTTCTTTTTGCATGCCCTTGATTGGCAGCATCTGTGCTTTTCAAGCTGGCACTCTGACTACATTCTCAAAGAATCAGTAAGTGAAGTGAGTCTATATTTGTGGGATATTACATAGGGTGCCAGATGACATACCGAACAGAACAATTCTTGATAGTCAGATATAGCTGCAATGCTTGTGGACAGGTTGTTAAGTCACAAACTAACAATATAACTTTCTCTGCATTAAAGTTAGGTATTGATTTTTTGGGTGAACTTCGGAAAAGTGAAGCCTCGTACACACGGTACGATTGTTGGCCAACTGAGCGTCTGATTTTTGTCAAAAGGGCGTGTGCATACTAACGGTACACAATTGTGCCACAAACACGAACGTAGTGACATACTAAAAGATATTTCAGCTCTTAAGCGCCACCCTTTGGGCCCCTTCTGCTAATTTTGTGTTTGGTGAGCAGGGATGCCGAGCATGCGCGTTTGTACTTTCGACTTTTTTGTAACGGATTTGTGTACTGACCATCAGAAAATCTGACGACAAACCTTTGTCCGCCAAAACTTTACTAGCTTGTCATCCAACATTTGTTGGACAAAAGTTGGACAACAATTGTCAAAAGGAGCGTACTAACGGTAAGATTTTGGGACAACAGTCTGTCAACAGAAAATCCCCTGCCAACAATCGTATTGTGTGTATGAGGCTTAAGACCAGTCTGCTGAACAAGCCAAATTTCAATCGGGGTTTGACCATCCTTGCTCAATAGAAGTTGATTGGACATGCTGGACAATGTTTCCCACAGTTAGAGCTGCTGTCAGTATACAATTTTGCGGTGGGGGGAATTCCTCCATCCACCTCCTTTTGCATGGATGGAGGAATGTTAATTTTTATTTTTATTTTCAGCCCACTGCCTGAATGAATGCATGCACTGTATAATTGAGTAAATATTGTAATATTTTTGTATATCTTTGATTATGCCCTATTTGTTCCTGCTCACAATTGCCACAATTGACAGCCATAGGCACATGGAGTAAGCATGATGTCACATCAGATATCATGCTTTACCACTGAGACAGCTTTAAGGGTTCTAGAACTATCAAAATGTTTTGGACTAGGATGGGTGGTGCTATTGAGTTCAAAAGCATTTGATACAGTTCCACATAGTGATCTCATAAAAAAGTTGTACAACTTTGTAAACTCTCACATATACCCAGTGGTGTGACTAGCTTCAGGTGATACAAAAAGATTTAACAAATGCTCCTGCATAAGTTGTACCAGTTTATCTGCAACCATTTCTCCCCTACAGCCATTCAAAGTGCAGAACTTACATAGCTTGTCTGAGCTTTCAGAAAGAAGGGACAGTGCACACACTCCCTTCACACAGCATACAAAAAACAGTGCTGGGGCTGTCAATCACAGGTTGTGTGCTGAAGCTCCCTTTCCAGTCACCTTTTTATCTCTTGATTTCAGGAAAACTTATCAGAAGTGAATCATACAGATTCACCACAGAGGGATATATTTATTCCATGTTAGAGGTTTACAACCACTTTAACCTTTCGGTGGTGCAGTGGAATGTAGTTGTCCAAAAATATCAGTGTATGATTGTAAATGAAGATCAACCAGACACAGAGACCAGTGGTATAAAACAGGGTTCTTGATTAGACTATTTTCAATTTATTCTGTTTATAAGTGGTAAAATGAAGGTTTGGTGGGCAAGGTATTTCTTTTTTGCTGATAACAGAAAGATGTACAATAAGGTTGAGATTCCTGGAGTAATTCCTGGCTCTACTGGAAGACTGGTCAAAGCAATTCAAACTATAGTTCAATGTATCTAAATGCTCAGGGACGCCATCAGGGGGGTACAGCCTATACAAGTGTAAGGGGCCCGCCCGTCCTGAGGGGCCCGGCGTCCGGGCCCCAAGTTGGCACCTCCCCTTTCCCTTTTTCCTCTCCCTACAGTAGTCCCGACTCGCTGCACTGGCTTCTGACTCTCTGCTAGTGGGGGGCGGACGTGTGTAGAAACGAGTGTTCACCCTCCTTCCTCCCCCCCTTCATGGTTCAATCCACCTGCTCATCTCCTCCCCCTCTTTTGATGGCCATTGAGCCGCTCCGTCCCTGGGCTCAGTGTGCAGTGACAGGCAGCTCAGGATGTGCGGCTGTCCTGGAACAGGGGGATCCCCACGCTGCTCCGTCCTCCCCTCCAGCATGACAGACATCCCCTCTTCCGCTCCTCTCTCCCTGCTCATGTACTGCTGCATCTGTGAAGGGGATGTGGGGGCGGGAAGATTAAGGAGCTGACAACCAATTTGAGAGAAGCCGCTGACTGAGAGCCCCCGGGGACCATTCATGTGGGAGCACTGTGACCAGACCCTGCCCCTCCTTCTCCCTGACCCCCCCTCTCTCTCTGACCCCGCTCTCTCGCTCTCTCTCTATCTCTCTCTCTCTCTGACCTCTCTATCTCTCTCTCTCTCTCCCTAAACCCCCCCTCTCTCTCTCTCTCCCTGACCCCCTCTCTCTCTCCCTGACCCCCTCTCTCTCTCCCTGACCCCCTCTCTCTCTCCCTGACCCCCTCTCTCTCTCCCTGACCCCCCTCTCTCTCCCTGACCCCCCTCTCTCTCTCTACCCCCTCTCTCTCTTCCTCACCCCCTCTCCCTCCCTGCGCTCTCTCTCTCCGCCCCTCTCTCGCTTTCTCTCTCTCTGCCCTCTCTCTCTCCGCCTTCTTTCGCTCTCTCTGCCCCATCTCTCTCTCTTTGCTCTCTCCCTGCTCTCTCTCTCTGCCCTCGCGTGCTCCCTGCTCTCTCTCCGCCCCTATCTCGCTCTCTCCGCCCCATATGTCTCTCTCCCTCCTTGCTCTCTCTACTCTATCTCTCTCTCTGCCCCCTCTGTCTCTCCCTGCTTTCTCTCCGTCCTCTCTCTCTGCCCCCTCTCTCTCTCTACCCCTCTGTTGTAGAATGGCTACAATTTATTTTGTTTACCTAAATCTTCTAGTACATCTAACACCCACCATCTCCCTGCCCCTCCTACTGCTGTCCAAAGGTGCCTCTGTTGCTTCTTCATCCAGAGTGGCGGCACTCTAATACAGTCGATGTGTTACTTACCAGATCACCAGGGAAAAACAGAAAATAAAAAGCCTAAAAATAAAATGAATGCAGCCACCACATCTAAGTATTGGTAAGCTGTAGATTGTATTCCTCCCCATTTACAGCAGATTCTGTGAGATGGCCAGTGGGTCTACCCTGGGGAATGTTGGTGGTCAGAGGCCTGGGGGAGCAGTACTAAAGCTATGTAAGGGACCCCAAAATTTCTGATGGCTGCCCTGTAAATGCTAAATAATGCATTTAGGGAAAACATCTGCTAGAATATATTATTAGGGACACGGTTTTGGCCAGAACTGCAGAAGATCCTGGGGGTGTTTATTTTGTAAGATTGAAAAATAAGCAAAAGGTGTGGCCTGGCAGTCGGGGAAACAAATAGAATTCTGAGGTATATCATTAGAGGGTTCACCACCAGGAAGAAGGAGGTCCTGACTCCCCTATGTAGATCTTTATGCAGATCTCATTTAGAATATTGTGTTCAGTTCTGGAGACCTAACTTTCAAGACAATATCGATAAGATAAAATGAGTCCAGATATTGGAAAATCAAAAATAATATAATAACAGGTCCAAGGGATAAAACATATTAGGAAAGACTGTGGGAACTTAAAATATACAGTTTCGGGCTGGGTTCACACTGGTACGACACGACAGTCATACAACTTTCATCCTACTCTGCTCTGCGACATCAGTCCTACATTGATCCTACATTGGTCCGACATCCATCCGACTTTCATGAACAGGATACTACTTTGATCCGACTTTGTGCTAGTCTGACTTGTTCTTCGACCAATCAAAACAATCCCAGGGTGAGATAAATTCCTTTTACTGCTGCTGTAATCACCATGTCAGATGTCAAAAGTCGGATGGTTAGGACAAGGATCCTACTTTGATCCGACTTCAATGATATTTAATGGGCTGAAGTAGGATCAAAGTCGGACCAAAGTAGTGTAGGGAGCATTTTCAAAGTCGGACCGACTTGTGTCGGGCCAGTTAAGACAGCTCTCATAGGGAAACATTGATTTTCACACGTCATGCGACATGAGCTCCCAATGTCGGAGCGTTTGTCGGACCAGTGCGACACGACAGCCGTCCTACTTTGGATCCGACTTTGCCCCGCGACATAAAGCCGACATATGTCCGACTTTCAATGAACGGGGATCTGACTTGGATCCTCGCCAATAGCAGGCACTGTGTTTGGTATGAATCTTGAGGGGGAACTCCACACCAAATTTTAAATAAAAAACCGGCATGGGTTCCCCCTCCAGGAGCATACCAGCCCCCCGCCCGTAGACCCCGACAACCAACGGCCAGGGTTGTCGGGAAGAGGCCCTGTCCTCATCAACATGGGGGCAGGGTGCTTTGGAGTGGGGGGGCCGAAGGTCGCCCCCCTGCCCCAGAGCACCAAACCCCCCATGTTGAGGGCATGCGGCATGGTACGGTTCAGGAGGGAGGGGGGCGCTCTCTCTTGTCCCCCCCTCTTCCCCTGCGGCCTGCCAGGTTGCATGCTCGGGTAAGGGTCTGGTTTGGAGCTTGGGGGCACCCCCACGCCGTTTTTTCAGCGTAGGGGTTCCCCTTCAAATCCAGACCAGACCCAAGGGCCTGGTATGCTCCTGAAGGGGGAACCCATGCCGGTTTTTTATTTAAAATTTGGCCTGGAGTTCCCCCTCAAGAGCAGCACAGCACAAGTCGCATGCCAAAGTCGGATCATGCAAGACTGCGGTCCGACTTTGATCCGACTTCATTGATAGTCAATGGGCTGAAGTCGGATCAAAGTCGGACCGAAGTAGTACAGGGAGCATTTTCAAAGTCGGACCGACATGTGTCGGACCAGTTAAGACGGATACATTGATTTTAGGGATTTATGGACATTTTGGAGTGTGGGAGGTATGAATGGTGTCATGTTCCCTGCGGTCCCTGGGTGGTGCTGTCACCTGGGACCAGGGTTGAACTACCATTCTAGAGCCGTGCCCTTTTTGTCCTCTTTCGGCAGTAGTACGGCGGGGCGGCGAACCCGCTGTGCCTGCTGGGAGAGGATATAAAATGGGGCGGACATCTTGCGCACAAGGTCCATTCCCCAGGCACCTTCGGCCTGGGGGCTGCTGCAGTTCGTCTGTGCCCAGGCGCCCTTGGCCTGGGTACGTGGAGTCGAGTTCCATCCCAGGCACCTTCAGCCTGGGGTGAGGTACTACATCAGGAGGCCTGGGGCCCAGTACCTTCGACTGGGTCCCGCGAGGGCAAAGCATTCCAAAGGTGCCCCCCGGTATTGGGTGCCTGAATCCTGGGCGTAAAGGACCGGAGACGTGACCTCCCCGTAGAGCCAGCGCAGCATTTGCTGGTGCTGGTGGAGGCCTCTGGTGACCGTCCGGATGGATGTCTTCCTCTGACAGGGGTCGTTTGTTCTAAAGGAGGTACTTCATGTTCTCATGGTCTGTGGCAGGGACCCATCTTTCTCAGGTCAGTGGCAGGCCTCATCCAAGGTGTGTGGCAGGGGCCTCAATGTTCACCCAGGTCAGTGGCAGTGACCAAACTCACGGTCGGTGGCAGCGACTGTGCACCAAGCCTGTTTGCACTAAACGGAACAGGAGAAACTTTATTCATTAGTTGTGCCTGGACCTACTCTTCCCTACACCTTGTCTGTTCTTTTAAAAGTCAACCGGTTCAAGTCAATAAAACAGTGTTGGAGTTTTCTTGGTGTGGAACTCGTGTTACTGGAAGCTAAGTGTCCCTGTCAGTGACAGTGACAATCATCCTCCATATGAGAAGCTGAGGTTCCGGCCTAAAGCGCAGACCCGATGGTAAACGGTTAGCTCATATCTCTGCATCCTACATCAGAGAGCCGAGCTGGTGGTGTGCATCTTTCCCCCTTCTCCCATATACCCCTAGACAAACAGAACCAGCTGTGAAAAGAGGGGAGAAGCTGGGGAAGGACCGCTACATATATATTGTGAAAGAAAGTGAAATTCGACTATACATCAATCATATGGCATATTTTTTATACTGCTATTGATGCTCTCATACATACATATTCAAACTGTATGTTGTGCATAACTTTGTTTTGAGTAGACTGCTTTGTATAGCTGCATACTGTATATGTACAATACCATGCTTTGTTGTGGCATTTATTAATTGCAATTTTGGTGTGGTCATTAGCTAAATTATTACATTATGTACTAATGACCTACTGGTCTGTTCAGAAATGCTTTGGTTACAGGACAAGAATTACTTCTTAGGATGCTTTAGGCATGGAACGTCTGGTGCCTTCCTGGTGGAAGTAAATAAAAATGACATTTATGATGCAGTCTGTTAATAGCATTAACACAGCAGCCTTTTTATTTATAATTCCTGATGTAATATAGTTTTATTACTTGTTGATTCTGTCAAGAAAGTCTGGTATTTTTCAACTTCATTTAACAGACAAATCTTTCCAGTAAGAGGGCTGAGACCAACCATTTAACAGTGTAAAGGGTGCTTACAATGGTCAGCTTTTATTTATGCAGGGTCAGTTCTAAGCACGGGAAACAAGCGCAACTTTTTTTTTTTTATCCAGAGAAAAGTTTATTGAACAAAATAATAACATACACCAGAGCAATATAACCAGTCCGGTACAGTATATGCAGTGTAAGACTCTAAAACAAAATAGTCTAAACAGGTACTCTATGCAGTTCCAAATCAGTCTCATATATATCTCCGTGACGTGTTGAGCCACCCTCCCCTCAAAAACAAGAGAGAAAAAAAAAATGGCATGAGAAAACAGTTAGAAAAAGACACCTCAATCAGCAACTATAGTCCATTGCCAGCTCCCATGCCCAGCAATCGTCCCATGACCAGGTCCACCGGGGCCAAGCCTGGTACATCCAGCCACAGACCCCACATCTTTTCAAGTTTCTGCGTGCTACCCCTATGTTGGTATATGATTTTTTCCTTACGAAGCATATCCCCCATAGCATTAATCCACTCCTTATGAGCAGGTGGCTCCTCCGCTATCCAGTGAGTCATGATGAGTTTGCGTGCCACAAACATGGCCCTAGTGACTGCCACCCTAGTACACTCCTCCCACTCCAACTCCTGCAGTATTAGTAGTAAGCAGTGTCTCGGGTCCGTGGGGAGCGAGACTCGAAACACCCTGTTTATGGTGTCCACCACCCCCTTCCAATAGGGGTGGAGTTTTGGGCACCTCCACAGTAAATGGATCAAGTCTCCATGGTCCCTCTTGCACCTGGAGCACAGGGGGGTGGGTCGCAGGCCCATAACACACAGCCTGTGAGGGGTATAGTACACTCTCAGCAATAAGTACAACTGCGATACCCTATGCGACACATTCAAGGAGCAAGTTGGCACCGCCTGCAAGGCCTCCTCCCACTGATCTCCATCAATCGGTCCCACATCCCCCTCCCATTTAGTTTGCATTCTCAAAGGGTGTTTGGCCAGGACTTTTGGTAGTAACATATTGTAGCATTGTGATATAAATCCCTTAGTAGTGTCAGTTTGTGCAATTAAGTTAAACAATGGGGTCGGGGAGGGTATCCATTCCGCTGACCTGGCCTGAGCAGTGATAGCATGGTGTAGTTGCATATAATAGAATCTCATAGAAGGCGGGAGACCGAAACTACTTTGCAACTCTTCGAATGAGAGGAATTTCCCACTACGAAAAATTTGGCTAAGGTGCGTCACCCCATACCAATCCTGTCCTCGTCATCTGCCTTGCTGCGAATAGCACCTATCAAGTGCTGCAGTTGCGCAGCAATGTAATACACCCAAGGATTCGGGAGAGCCAGGCCTCCCTCATCCTTCGGGCGTTGGAGATGTTCCAGTGTAATTCTGGGCGTACGGTTTTTCCATATAAGCTTACGGAACAGGGAGCTGACAAGTCTAAATATCTTCAAAGTCACTACCGTCGGGGAGTTGTGGAGCACATATAGCAACTGGGGCATGAGGATCATCTTGATCAAATTCACCCTGCCTGCTACCGACAGGCAGAGAGAATTCCACGTTTTGATCCGATCTCGAAACTTGTGCAGCAGCGGGGACACATTCAGTCGTCCATAGTCACAGATTTTAGGCGTCACCTGAATGAGTCTGTCAGGGGTACCGTAGAAGAGGTCGGGGGAATCCCCCCCTCGTCAATAAGCATCAGTGAGGACTTGTCCCAGTTTATCCGAAGCCCAGAAAATCTACCGAATTCCCCCATGGCGGCCATGGCCTCTGTGAGGGAGCCCTCCACATCTCCAAGCAGCACCATAGTGTCATCCGCATATAGCATTATTTTCTCCTGCATATCCCCGTACCTGAATCCCACAATCTCCGTATTGGCTCTGACTTTGATCGCTAGGGGTTCTATGGCCAAAGCGAAGAGCAGGGGTGACAATGGGCATCCCTGCCGCGTCCCTCTCCCCAAGGTTAAAGTATACGACATCGTTCCAGAAGATCTAATGGCCGCTCGCGGACTATGGTACAGCAATCTTACCCAGGAAAGATACACGTCCCCAAATCCGAAGCGCCATAGAATCTCCCACAAATACTCCCACTCAACGCTATCAAAGGCCTTCATAGCGTCCAGTGAGAGCAAGGCCCTCTGCCCCACATTATCCACCGGAGATTGCATGTTAAGGTAAAGCCTCCGCAAATTGACAGCCGTCGATTTGTTAGGCATGAAGCCAGCTTGGTCAGGATGAATAATGCTTGTAATGGCACCATTCAGCCTAATCGCCAGCATCTTGGCCAGAAGTTTAATATCGCTCTGAAGCAGAGATATAGGTCTGTAAGAGCCTGGGTCTCTAGGATCCTTTCCGGGTTTCAATATCAAAACAATATTGGCCGTAGCCATAGAAGAGGGGAGCACCTGTTGTTCCCTGACCACACTGAACACCTCCAGAAGCTTTGGCAGAAGGGTACTAGCATATTGTTTGTACACTTCCATGGGCAGTCCGTCCGCCCCAGGGGCCTTACAGTTGGGGAACGCAGCCAGGGCTGTCTGCAGCTCCGCCAATGTAAAGGGGGCATCCAGGGTTCTCTGTTGGTCAGTCATAAGTTGAGGAAAGTCAATGCCCTGCAAGTAAGTCAAAAGCTCCTGCTGAGTAAATCGTTCCGTTGGGAGATAAAGGTTCTCATAGAATCTGGCCAGTTCTGCTAGTATTAGGTCAGGGGAGTTCACTATCTTACCCTCAGCTGTTTTAATGGCTCCTATAGTGGGAGCACGTTGCTGCAAGTTAGCTATCTTGGCCAACAAGCGCCCTGTACTCTCGCCTTCCTCATAGAAAGCCAACTTGGAGAAAAATAACGTATTTTCTGCAGTGGAGAACAGCAGCCGCTCATAAGCTGACTGAGCCGACTGCCATGCCTCCCTGGCAGAGTCCGCGGGGGTTAGGACAAATGCCTCCTCTAGGGCCGCTACCTGTTTTTCAAAGTCCTCTCTGAGCCCCGAAGAGTTCTTTTTCTTTTTAACCTTATTAATTTCAGCGATAAACAGCCCCCTCAGATGCGCCTTGAAGACATCCTACTGTAACACCGGTGAGTCAGCAAAGTCCCGACCATCAAGAAAGTCACCCATGCTCCGCTCTACCTCCTCGTGGGTTAAGAATAGTTTCAGCCAGAAGGCATTAAATTTCCATGGGGCTCTCAAAAGGGTAGTAGGTGGGGAGATGATCAAAGTAACCACCACATGAGAGTGATCTGACACACTACGAGGTTTGTACACCACATCAGAGACAGACGGGAGCATGGCGAGGTTGCCAACGGCCAGGTCAATTCTGGACAATGTCCCGTGGGTTTTAGAAAAACAGGAGAATTGCTTATCTAAAGGATATTTAGCCCTCGACAGATCAATCCAGCCCACTTCATTAAACAGCCTCAGCAATGGAGACTCCCTCGATGCAGCAGCAACCCCAGAGTTGGGGTGTCTGTCCATGGAGGGACTCAACCAGCAATTGAAGTCCCCCACAATCAGCAGCGGGAGATCCGGCCTGCCCTCCAAATATGACAGTAGTCGCCGGAGCACCAGCACCGAGAATGGCGGGGGTATGTACACGCACGCCAATATACAGTATATCCTACCCACCCGACAGTGTAGAAATATAAACCACCCCTCAGTATCAATGCACACATCAATTTCTTGAAAATCTACAGAACCATGGATCATTACGCTCACCCCCCCTGGAATAGGAGGTGTGAGTGGAATGATACGCCTTTCCCACCCAGGCATACTTAATACAACATTGTGTTTCAACAGTTAGATGCGTTTCCTGCATGCACAGAATCATAGGGTGGTATTTCTTCAGACAGGAGGATATCATCATACGCTTAAGCGGGGAGCCTAAGCCCCTCACATTCCAGGAGACAATTGGTAATTCAGCCATTGGGGCATAGCAAGCATGATCTAGCTAAGGGGCGAAGCAGCATCACAGAGTTCAACAGGGTAAATAGGTCAGTCCGGGAACCACTGGTAGGCAGACTCAGGGGTCCGCCCCCACAGAGGTATACCAGACAAAGCGGTGGCCAGGGCAGGCTCTCTAAAAGGGGAACAGGCCTAGTGCAGGCCGCAGAGATTTTGGTGTCAGTCAGAGTCACAAAGGAACAGTTCCAGAATGTAGCAGTAGGTGGGCATAGCTCTTGGTGCAGACATAGGGAGTGCAAAATACCAAAAAAACTGATCGCCAACTGGACGACCTCTGGTAGAAAACCTGTAAACATACAGCAACACATTTGTGTAGCAAAAGCATAAGTTGGGTCCGCCAACAGAGCAGGCCTCAAAGCTCCAACAGGGAGCAACATTCCATTAGGCACTTTGGTTTCACGTCTTGCGTAGAAAAGTCGCATTATTCTTGCCGCTTTACAAGATAGCTCATGGTCCATATTCAAAAATAACTTCTCCCAGCAGAACAAAATAAAGTCAGGGGACAAAAAGAGAACACAAGGTGGACCTCACAGGTAAAGCCAAGCAGGTGGCCCAGCAAAAATATTTCCCAGCTATCAGCTGCCAGGCTACTCAACTTCCTCCTCCCTGTCACGGTGTCGCAGAGCCTGTTCATTGCGGTCCAGCCATAATGCAGCATCCAGTGCAGATTCAAAAAAGTGGGTTTGTCGATCAGCTGTAACTCTCAGCTTGGCTGGGTATAACATGGCGTAAGGTAATTGTATACCCCGTAGGCGTCTCTTAACATCAGAGAACTTGGCCCGGCGCTTCTGCACCTCCGCCGAGAAGTCCGGGTAGAAGGATACTCGAACACCATTCACCTGGACGTTAGCCTTCTCTCTGGCATGTCTCAACACTGCCTCTCTATCTCTGTAGTGCAGGAGACGGGCAAGGATGGGCCTAGGAGGGGCTCCGGGCTGTGGTGGGTGGCCCGGTGTTCGGTGAGCCCTCTCTACCGTAAAAAAATGGGGAGAAGGCCTCCCTCCCGAAAATGTCCAGCAGCCAGCCTTCAATAAAAGTGGTGGGGTCCCGACCCTCCATCTTCTCGGGCATCCCCACTATACGCACGTTATTCCTTCGTAAGCGGTTCTCGATATTGTCAGCTCTATTGTTAACATCTCTGGCTATCTGATGTGCAACATGGGCCTCCCGAGCAACCGGGGGCAGCCTGTCTTCCATCTCACTCACCCGGCTGTCCACAGCCGTTGTGCGCTCACGAATCTTTTGAAGATCCTGGCGTAGCAGGGACACATCTTCCCTCACTGAAGCAGTGCATTCATGTACTGCCCTAAGTATTTCAGCCAGGGTCGGTTGTTCAGTGTCCTCTAATTCTGGGTCAGCATGTGATGGATTAGCCTGCTCCTCTGTGCCAGCCTGTCCTCCACTGTTGTCGGCCCCCCCTGCAGGCAGTCCCTGAGAGGCCAGTGCTTCAGTGTATGGGTGTTCTGCAGCCCCCCCCCCCTCGGTCTGCTCATGAGGGCCCCCAACTTTTGGGTATAATACGTCATGTCCCTCGGGTAATCCTTACCCTGCGCTTTCTGGGTTTTCTTACTGGCTCCCTCCTTGTACCTGTCAGCGCCACGCGGTATGCGCTGAGCCAGGGCCGCGCCGGCGCCATCTTGGATTTCGGGACCCGGTAAATCCTCCTTTTCCCCCAGTCGTCTTCCAAGTCAGCCCTTGAGAGATGGAGCTCCTCCTCACAATCAGGAAACACATTGCCATTAATTTTTCCCTCCCTTTAAGAGGCGGTCCCTCAGGTCCCTGGTCAGTCTTAGTGTTTCCTCCGTCCGGAGGAGACATGTTGCCAAAAGGACCTGAGGGGGGCTCCATCTCCCATGGGCTGACCGGGACAGGTGTCTGCGGGTGCAGCAGTGGGTGTCAGCAGGGCTGACTGTGTGGAGTCTCTGCGGCAGGGGGTCAGTGGACCTTACCGGAGCCGCATCACTGGCGTGGAGGAGGACGGTTCTTTGACCACGGGCAACCCTCCTTAGGCTGTGGGCAGGAGGTGTCCCGGGTTCGAATTTCCTCTGTGCCCAGGTGAGGAGAAAGGCGCCATTGCTGCGTTCCCTTGGCGGCATCAGTGGGGGGGCGTGTACCCACGTCTGAACGCCGCTTGACCCGGAAGACGCGGGGCGTCACTTCCGGGTAGGAATGACGCAATCGGCGTGCGCCGGGGAAGCTGGTCCAATCCCCTTAAAGGCGCGGGAAATTCGAACGGTCGGCTGGTGCTAGTAGCGTGGACGCGGCTGCAGACGGCAGTATCGAACACCACAGCAAGCCAGGATGCTGGAAGAGGATGAGATTCCATCGGCCCAGGCTCCAGAAGGCAAAAGCACCAGCAGGATGCAGGTAGGCACCAGTGGGTGACCTTTGTATCCTTTGTATTGGGACAGCAGCTAGGTGGTGATGGTGCACTAGCAAGCTGGGGCCAGGGGGTTACTAATGTCACTGGGTGTGTACTTTAGTATTGTTTGGTGCAGTGTGTATTTTTTTCTCACCGCCATGGGTCCCCCTGTGTTTATCTTTTGGCAGGTGAAACCACCTAAAGAGCCAAAGCCCACTCCCAAGAAGCGGTGTGCAAAGTGTAATACCAAGATGCTCTTGGAAAACACAGAACCGCTATGCAAAACATGCATTGACAAACTGATTGAAAAACAGTCAGATGCAGTTTATGCGAAGATTTTTGGATCCGTAAGAGATGATATGGCTAACACCTTTAAGGATCTCAAAAAGTTTATCGCAGAAGTTAAACCTCCAGCAGTTCCTACTGGAGTTTCCTCTCCCATGGCCTCACCCAGATCAGAAGTCGCCTCAGGGTCGCACGAGTCGGTGAGAGAGCGAGCGGGCAGCAGCACAGCTAGTGTTATGGCTACCGATAGCTCAGATCCAGAGCAGGAAGATGGGAGAGAAGAAAGAAAGGGACCCAAATACAAGTTATCTCTAGAAGACGTGGATGATTTGCTTGGGGCCATTTACGAAACTTTGGAAATTGAGCAGGAAAAAGAACTGCCTTCCAAACATGACCTGATGTACCAGGGTCTGAGGAAGAAAAGATCCAAAGTATTCCCAGTTCATCCGGTAATGTCAGATACCGTGAAAAACGAATGGGCAGACCCAGAAAGGAAACCTTTTTTTGCGGCCAGTCACAAAAAGCGATTTCCTTTTAGTGAAGATCCAAAAGAAGTTTGGAATAAAAATCCCAAATTGGATGCGCCACTTTCTAAGGTCTCAAAAAATTCTTCATTGGCATTTGAAGACATGGGACACCTAAAAGATGGCATGGATAAAAAGGGCGACATTATCCTAAAAAGAGCTTGGGAGACAAGTGTCGCTAGTCTGAAGCCAGCCCTAGCCACCACTTGCGTGGCAAGAAACTTAGAGTTTTGGCTCTCACAGCTGCAAGACCATATTAAAAATGGTACGCCTAGGGAGGAGATTCTGAATACACTTCCAGTTCTCTCCAAAGCGGTTGGTTATATTGCGGATGCATCCACAGAATCAGTCAAGCTAGCAGCAAGGTCAGGTGGACTAGCAGTTGCAGCAAGACGTGCGATTTGGATGAAGACCTGGACAGGCGATGCGGCATCCAAAACAAGGCTGTGCAATCTCCCATTTACTGGGGATTTGCTTTTTGGTTCCGGCCTGGACGAGGCCTTGGAAAGAACAGCGGACAGGAAGAAAGCCTTTCCGGCTGAAAAACGAAAACCTCCACAAAAGAGGTTTTTTCGTGGGCGAAGAGATCGTCCCCAAGAAGAAAAGAAAGAGTACCCTAAGAAAAACTGGACAGGTCACAAGGGGAAACCAAAGAGTAATGTCCTCTTTGGCTCTTCTAACCAAGCTGCCAAACAATGACAACAGAGTGCCAGTAGGGGGAAGACTGGCTACCTTCCTACCTCAATGGCAGAAGGTGACAGCCAATCAGTTTATTTTGGACATTATCGCAAGGGGCTACTCTCTGGAATTCAACTGTCATCCTCCAGAGAGATTTCTAGTAACGAGACTTCCCAGGGATCCAGAGAAAGCCAAGGCTCTTCCACTGTTGCTAGGGGAGATGGTGGACCAGAAGGTCCTTACTCCAGTCCCAGAGAAGGAAAAAAGAAGGGGTTTTTACTCTCACATTTTTGTGATCAAAAAACCTTCCGGGAAGTTTCGGTTAATACTAAACTTAAAACCGTTAAACCAAGCGATTCAATACAAAAATTTTTGCATGGAATCCATATTTTCGGTCAAAAACATTCTACAACCAGAAACCTTCATGGCGACCATGGATCTCCGAGATGCATATCTCCACATTCCCATCTGACAGGAGTCGCAGAAATATCTGAGGTTAGCAGTGGAGATAGAGGGAAAGGAATATCATTTCCAGAGCAGAGCTCTCCCTTTCGGGTTATCCTCATCCCCAAGGATATTCACCAAAGTGTTAGCAGAAGCTCTGGCCCCTCTAAGGTTAAAAAAGATGACCGTAATACCATACTTAGACGATCTACTATTTGCAGCGCCTTCGAAAGCACAGCTGACAAAAGACCTCACAGAAGCTCAACTGTGGTTAAGGTCACTAGGCTGGATTCTAAACGTAGAAAAGTCCAATCTGTGTCCCACTCAGAACATTCGGTTCCTGGGATATCTGTTCAACTCCATAGAACAGAAGACTTCCCTACCGGAGGAGAAAATCCAAAACCTCATCAAGAGGGTGAGTTTAATACAGAACAACCTCCCAATATCTATCAGGGAGCTGATGTCGGTTCTGGGTCTGATGACATCATCGATACCAGCAGTCCAGTGGGCAAAATACCATCTAAGGTCACTTCAAGTATTTCTCTTAAAAAACAAAAGAGAAGATCTGGACATGCCAGTTTTACTCCCGACATCCGTAAAAAGGTCGCTGTGGTGGTGGAGGATCCACACGAACCTAAATCAGGGTCTGGCTTGGTCATTTCCGACCTCACAGAAATTGACCACAGACGCAAGCAGTTGGGGTTGGGGAGCTCACCTAGCAGGGCAACCTGCTCAGGGGAGATGGTCCCCAGAAGAAGCCAAGGCATCTTCGAACTGGAGAGAACTTATGGCGATAGCCAAGGCCATGGAGTTTTTCCAAAACCAACTCAGAAGTCGTCACATTCTGATTCTTTCGGACAATGCCACAGCAGTGGCTTATGTGAACAAGCAAGGGGGCACAAGAAGCCCATCCCTAAGCCACATCTCCAACCAAATTTGCAGGTGGGCAGAAGGGAATCTGCTGTCACTAGGAGCAGTCCATCTAAAAGGGGAAGACAACCAAGTAGCGGACTTCCTCAGCCGCCAGGAGATCTCCCAAGAGGAATGGGTATTACACCCGGAGGTGTTCAGGGAAATTACAACCCGCTGGGGAATGCCAAACATAGACCTGTTTGCCTCTCGGAAGAATGCTCAGGTGAAACATTTCTTCTCGCTAACCCAGCAAGATCAGCCTCTTGGGATAGACGCTCTACAAAACCCTTGGAACTTCAAGCTATGCTATGCCTTCCCTCCGGTTCATCTGATACCGCGGGTGGTAAAGAAGTTTCTACAGGAACAGACAAAACTGATACTGATCGCACCATACTGGCCCAAGAGAACCTGGTTCTCTCAACTCCTCAGTCTCTCAGCAGCAGAGCCGTGGCTTCTACCTCACAGGGAAGACCTGATGTGTCAGGGACCCCTGACAGGCCTAAAACAAGAGTTTCAAATGGGCGGCCTGGTTACTGAGGAGGACCTCTTGAGATCTAAAGGACTCTCAGATAAGGTGGTGACAACGCTTCTGAGCGTTAGGAAACCAAACACCAGAGCCATCTACAGAAAGACCTGGTGAAAATTTAACAGTTGGTGCACTGAAAATAAAAGACTAAAAATGGATACACCCACCATCCTTGAATTTTTACAACAGGGAGTTGATAAAGGGTTAACGCTCAGTACTTTGAAAGTACAAATTGCAGCGCTATCGGTGTATCTAGAAAGGACACTACAAGAGGACCCTTTGGTCTCTCGTTTTTGCAGGGCATTGGCAAAATACAAAAAGCCCAAGATACAAAAATGTCCCACTTGGGATTTGTCAGTGGTCCTCAGGGGAATCATTAAACCTCCCTTCGAGCCACTACAAGATACATCTTTAAGATTATTGACTCTTAAAACAGTTTTCCTAGTAGCCATCACAACGGCACGTAGGATAGGGGAAATACAGGCTCTATCCGTTAGAGAACCTTTTTTGAAGATTCACGACGATCGAATCGTCCTTCAAACAGATCCGGGATTTACTCCAAAAGTGACGTCAACTTTTCACAAATCCCAGGATATAGTCTTGCCTTCATTTTGCAGTTCACCCAATAACAGCAAAGAGCAGAAACTAAGTCTTCTTGATGTCAGAAGGTGTCTACTTCAATATTTAGAAGTCACTAATGAATTTAGAACATCAGATGCCCTATTTGTCTTATACGCAGGCCAACTAAAGGGTAAGCAAGCGTCCAAAAAGACAATAGCTAGATGGACCAAGACAGCCATATTAGAGTGCTATAGTGTCATGGAAATTACACCACCTAAAGAACTTAAAGCTCATTCAACAAGGGCTTCAGCAGCCTCATGGGCAGAAAGGGCAGGAGCCACTCCAGAACAAATCTGCAGGGCTGCAACCTGGTCAAGATTCTCGACCTTTGTTCAGCATTACAGACTGGATCTGATTTCCAGCCAGGATCAGGCTTTTGGTAGGAAAGTCCTCCAAGCCGTTGTCCCACCCTAGATTTGGTGAGTTCTTGGTTATCCTCTCAAGGGCTGACTTGGAAGACGACTGGGGGAAAAGCAGAGTTAGTTTCTTACCGGTAACTCTGTTTCCAGTAGTCTTCCAAGGCAGCACGATCCCACCCTAAAATGTCTAACCTCGTGGGGTTGTGTTGTGTATTATATCATTTCAGATTCCGGCCTTCGGTTCTCGTGGATGACTGACCAGGGACCTGAGGGACCGCCTCTTAAAGGGAGGGAAAAATTAATGGCAATGTGTTTCCTGATTGTGAGGAGGAGCTCCATCTCTCAAGGGCTGCCTTGGAAGACTACTGGAAACAGAGTTACCGGTAAGAAACTAACTCTGCTTTTTCTTCCCCATTCCACGGGTGCAGAGAGCCAGCGGATAGACCGGGAGGGTGACCGGGATGTCAGCCAGCGGGACAGCCGTTCAGAATCGCCAGAGCGCTGCTGGGAGAGGATCAATAGCAGGTAATAAGCAGGAGCTGTGAGACTCACGTCGTCTCACATGCCGGTCTAGGCCACGCCCCCTAACAAGCGCGACTTTACATGCATACTATATACACACCCTAGGTACGAAATTTAAAGGAAAATTTCACTTTTATTGTTTCATTTTAAGCCTTATTAGAATCACTGCTCCCGAAAAAACGACTGTTTTTAAAACTTTTTTTTATATTGATACATGTCCCCTGGGGCAGGACCTGGGTCCCCAAACACTTTTTAGGACAATAACTTGCATATTAGCCTTTATAATTAGCACTTTTGATTTCGAACGTTCGAGTCCATTGTATTTAATAGGGTTATAAAGTTCACGCGAACATTCTGGCTGTTCGCAGGTTCTGGTGCGAACCGAACAGGGGGGTGTTCGGCTCATCCCTATTCAGGAGCGATCCGGGATGAGGGGGCGGCCATTGGTTTCTGGCCACCCCCTCGCGATCGCTCCCGGCGAATGAGATGCTTCCCCTGCCTGTGTAATGTAAACTCAGGCAGGGGAAGTGATGTCATCTCTCCTCGTGGCAGTCCTTTCGTCCGGCGCGAGGAGAGGAAGACATCTCACAGTAAGTTGCAACAACAGCCCACTGACACCAGTACACATAGGCACACAAATCACCCCCCAGTCACCCACAAATCACCCCCCAAATCACCCCCAGTACCCCCAGTCACAGTGTCACCGTTTGCAGTGGTAATTTTTTTACTGATCACTGCAATCAGTGTCATTTGTGACAGTAAAAAATGTCAGGGCAAATAGCTTTAGGTCCCTTTAGGTCCAGGGTAGCCCCCTAACCCCCCATAATAAAGGTTTAATCCCTTGATTGCCCCCCAGGTAACCCTTTCACCTCCTATCGCCAGTGTCACTAAACAATCATTTTTCTGATCGCTGTATTAGTGTCGCTGGTGCCGCTAGGTAGCCAGTTATTTTTTTAGGTTCGCCGCCAGGTTTTTATAGCGTTGGGTACCCCCATATACAACCTAATATAGGTTTTAACCCCCCTGATTGCCCCTAGAGTTAACCCTTTCACCAGTGATCACCGTATAAGTGTCACTGGTGACACTGGTTAGCCAGTTAGTTATTTATTTAGGTTACCCGTCAGGTTTTTATATAGCGTCAGGTACCCCCATATATTACCTAATAAAGGTTTTAACCCCCTGATTGCCCCTAGTTATCCCTTTCACCAGTGATCACCATATACGTGTAACGGGTGACGCTGGTTTGTTAGTTTGCTTTTTAAATTGTCAGGGAACCCGCCATATATAACCCAATAAAGGTCTAACCCCCGATTGCCCGGCGGGTGATATCAATTAGGTTTTAGTGTCAGTTAGGGTCTGCGTCGCCCCAGGCAGCGTCAGGTTAGTGCCAGTAACGCTAACACCCACACGCAAAGCATACACCTCCCTTAGTGGTGTAGTATCTGAACAGATCAATATCTGATCTGATCAGATCTATACTAGCGTCCCCAGCAGTTTAGGGTTCCCAAAAACACAGTGTTAGCGGGATCAGCCCAGATACCTGCTAGCACCTGCGTTTAGCCCCTCTGCCCTGCCCAGGCCAGCCCAGCCCACCCAAGTGCAGTATCGATCGATCACTTTTACTTACAAAACACAACACACATAACTGCAGCGTTTGCAGAGACAGGCCTGATCCCTGCGATCGCTAACAGTTTTTTTGGTAGCGTTTGATACAGTTGCTGACAGTCAGGTGCTTTTTTACCTGTGAATCTTACTAATGTACCAGTAAATTTAGAGCCCATAATGGCAAATCGAAGGTACACTAGTGAAGAGGCCTACACGTTTCTGAGCATGACAGATAGTGAAGAGGAGGTCACTCATCTGTCAGAATCAGGCTCAGAATACGATCCTGTAGACGACAGCGGCTCCATGACAGATAGCTCTGACGATGAAGGTGAGGTCCCTGCTAAGGTCAGGTGTACCCGATCCCGATCTTCTGGTGTTGTTGAGGAGCAAGAACCACAGGGCTCTCGTATTATGGAGCAGAAAAGTACTAGCGCCGCCATTCCTTCTGGTGAACTGGCAAGCACCAGCGGCCTAGTACAACCTGGACGTACATCCAGCACTGCAGTAACACTTGGTGACGTGGCGAGTCCCATAAGTGCAGTTCAAGCTGGCGAGGTGGCAAGCACAAGTAGTGTCCCGCTGCCACCAAGAAGAAGACAAAGGCAGGCATATCAGGTCCATAGTGCCCTTCCTGCAGAATTTGCCAATCCTGATTGGGTCCCCATTACTTCTGCAGCACCTGTACTTCCCCCATTCACTGGCCAAGCCGGTATTCAGGTGGAAACAGCTGATTTTACGCCACTTGATTATTATTCACTGTTTTTCACGGAAGATCTCTATAGATCTATTGTGGACCAGAGTAATTTATATGCTGGTCAATTCATCGCTGCTAATCCCCAGTTGCCTTCCCTTGCCAGAGATTGGAAACCAATTACGGTTTCCGAATTTACAACCTTTCTGGGCCTTTCCCTCAACATGGGCATACATAAATTCTCGTTGTTGCGTGCCTATTGGTCCACGCGCCCAATTGACCATATGCCCGTGTTCTCTGCCTCCATGTCCAGGAAACGATACGAGCAGAACTTGCGGTTCATGCACTTCAACGACAATGAACTTTGTCGTCCTCGTGGAGACCCTGAATATGATCGGCTCTACAAAATTCGGCCCCTCATAAACCACTTCAAGGAATGTTTTGCAGCCTTGTTTACTCCCGATCAAGTTGTCTGCATTGACGAGTCCCCGATTACATTTTCTGGCCGCTTGTCTTTCAAACAGTACCTTCCCAGCAAGCGTGCCAGATATGGGGTCAAGCTCTATAAGTTCTGTGACAGGGCAACAGGCTATGTATGGAGCTTGATGGTTTATGAGGGAAAAGATAGTCACGTAGAGCCGGAGAACTGCCCAGATTACATAGGGAGCGCTGGCAAGATAGTGTGGAACTTGGTGTCACCCTTATTCGGAAAGGGGTACCACTTGTATGTGGACAATTATTACATGAGCGTGCCACCTTTTAGTCACTTGTTTGATCATCAGATTGGAGCATGTGGCACCGTGCGACCTAATCGCCGGGGCTTTCCCCAGGGACTTGTAGATTCCCATCTTAGGCTGGGGGAAAGAGCCTGCTTGAAGTGTAATAATTTGCTCGCTGTGAAGTGGAGGGATAATAAGAATGTTTTCGTTCTTACCTCCCTTCACGCAGACACGACAGTCCAAATTCGTACGGCGACTGGTGTTGTGGAGAAACCCCTCTGTGTCCACGAATATAACCAAAATATGGGAGGGGTGGACCTCAACGACCAGTTGTTGGCGCCGTATCACATTGCCCGTAAGGCGAGACGCTGGTACAAAAAAGTGTCTCTATACTTATTTCAATTGGCTTTGCTGAACGCTCATATGCTATACAGAGCTTCAGACGGGACTTTATCCTTCCTTAAATTCCAGGATGAGATAGTCACAGACCTCCTGTATCCAGGCGGTTCTGCACCTCACCATTCCCAACCAAATGCAGTAAGCCAGCTGCATGAGAGGCATTTTCCATATGTCCTCGAGAGCACCCCTACCCAACGAGCCCACCAAAGAAGATGTTGTGTCTGTACCAATCGCGGATTTAGGCGTGACACCCGTTATTATTGTCCACGCTGTCCTGACATTCCTGGTCTTTGCATTGGTAAATGTTTTGATCGCTACCACACACTAGCGACAGTTTAGCGTAGGGTACAGCATTTCACAGACTAGGACACACTTACACAGGGTCTCCCAAGATGCCATCACATTTTGAGAGACCGAACCGTTACAGTTTTTACAGTTACAAAAAAAAGTGTAAAAAAAAAAAAAATACGTAAAAAAAACCCACAAAAAAATATAAAATAAAAAAACAAAAATAGTTGTCGTTTTATTGTTCTCTCTCTCTCTCTCTCTTTTCTCTCTATTGTTCTGCTCTTTTTTACTGTATTCTATTCTGCAATGTTTTATTGTTAAGTTTTATCATGCTTGCTTTTCAGGTATGTCATTTTTTGTTTTCAGGTGCAGCGTGGATTTATTTATCTTGACAACAACAGCGTTTGCTCCCATGATACATAAAGCCGTGACTCCAGTGCTGTAGGAGGTAATTTCACCACCACAGTTAAAAAAAGAGCATATATGCAGAAGCAGGGGCGGAGGACTGATTTTGCTCCTAATGCCACGTACATACGGTCGAAATTCCGACGGAGGCTTGCCCGTGGAAAAGTCTGACCGTGTGTACGCGGCATAGCCTTTTATGCCGCGTACATACAGTCTAAATTCCGACGGAGGCTTGCCTGTGTAAAAGTCTGACCGCGTGTATGCGACATAACTTTTTTGCGGGAGGATGCCCCCATGCTTCGGCATATATATATTTTAGGCACAGGTTGCGTTAAATTTATTTTTATTTTTTACTATGTTTTTTTGGGGTATTTGCTTTGTATGGTACTGTTATACTGTAATGTTACTTTGTTTTAATGTTAACCATCATTTGCTTAGCAGGTACGCCATTCAGTTGCAGCGCTGATTTATTTATCTTGACAGCAACAGCGTGTGCTCCCACGATACATAAAGCCGTGACTCCAATGCTGTAGGAGGTGATTTCACCACCACAGTTAAAAAAAAAAGAGCATATATGCCGAAGCATGGGGGCAGCAGGGGCGGAGGTGCGATTTTGCTCCTAATGCCGCGTACATACGGTCGAAATTCTGATGGAGGCTTGCCCATGGAAAAGTCCGACCGTGTGTATGCGGCATAACTTTTTATGCCGCGTACATACGGTCGAAATTCCGACAGAGGCTTGCCCGTGGAAAAGTCTGACTGTGTGTACGTGGCATAACTTTTTTGCGGGAGGATGCCCCCATGCTTCGGCATATATAAATGGTGCATGTATGCCCATCAATAGAAGTGGGTGGATGAAGGGAGGAATTCTAATGGTGGGCATACCCACCGATTAATCAGTTTTTTTTGTTCAGCCAACAGGCTGCATGAAAAAAATTACAATACATGTCCAACAAGGACCAGCAACCTACTGGTATGTTGCTGGACTTTGATTGGTTATACCAGAATGATGCCTGCGGGTTTAGGTATCATCTTGGTATCATTATTTTCAGCCAGCGGTCAGCTTTCATGTAAAAGCAATCCTAGCAGCTAATTAGCCTCTAGACTGCTTTTACAAGCAGTGGGAGGGAATGTCCCCCCGGATATAAACAGTGCCATTGTGAAATTGGGAAACCATTTTATCACACCGATCCTGGTGTGGTCAGATGCTTTGAGGGCAGAGGAAAGATCTAGGGTCTAATAGACCCCAATTTTTTCAAAAAAAGTGTACCTGTCACTAACTATTGCTATCATAGGGGATATTTACATTCCCTGAGATAAAAATGGTAATAAAAAATAGAAGGAACACTTTAAAAATAAAATAAAAAAGCAAAATAAAAAAAATAAAAGCACCCCCTGCTCTTGCGCAAAGGCGAACGCATGCGTCGGTCTGGCGTCATATGTAAACAGCAATTGCACCATGCATGGGAGGTATCACCGCGAAGGTCAGATCGAGGGCGGTAATTTTAGCAGTAGACCTCCTCTGTAAATCTAATGTGGTAACCTGTAAAGGCTTTTAAAGGCTTTTAAAAATGTTTGTAGTTTGTCGCCACTGCGCGTTTGTGCGCAATTTTAAAGCATGTCGTGTTTGGTATCCATGTACTTGGCCTAAGGTCATATTTTTTTATTTCATCAAACATTTGGACAATATAGTGTGTTTTAGTGCATTAAAATTAAAAAAAGTGTATTTTTTCCCCAAAAAATGTGTTTGAAAAATCGCTGCGCAAATACTGTGTGGAAAAAAAATGCAATACCCACCATTTTAATTTGTAGGGCCTTTACTTTAAAAAATATATATAATGTTTGGGGTTCTACGTAATTTACTTGCAAAAAAAAATATTTTTTCATGTAAACAAAAAGTGTCAGAAAGGGCTTTGTCTTCAAGTGGTTAGAAGAGTGGATGATGTGTGACATAAGCTTCCTAATGTTGTGCATAAAATGCCAGGACAGTTCAAAACCCCCCCAAATGACCCAATTTTGGAAAGTAGACACCCCAAGCTATTTGCTGAGAGACATGTCGAGTCCATGGAATATTTTATATTTTGACACAAGTTGCAGGAAAAGACAATTTATTTTTTTATTTTTAATTTTTTTGCACAAAGTTGTCACTAAATGATATATTGCTAAAACATGCCATGGGCATATGTGGAATTACACACCAAAATACATTCTGTTGCTTCTCCTGAGTATGGGGATACCACATGTGTGAGACTTTTTGGGAGCCTAGTCGCGTACGGGACCCCAAAAACCAAGCACCGCCTTCAGGCTTTCAAAGGGTGTACGTTTTTGATTTCACTCCTCACTGCCTATCACAGTTTCGGAGGCCATGAAATGACCAGATGGCACAAAACCTCCCCCCCCCCAAATTACCCCATTTTGGAAATTAGACAACCCAAGTCATTTGCTGAGAGGTATGGTGAGTATTTTGCAGATCTCGCTTTTTGTCACAAAGCTTTGAAAATTGAAAAAAGAAAAAAAAAATGTTTTATTTTCTTTCTTCATTTTCAAAAACAAATGAGAGCTGTAAAATACTCACCATGCCTCTCAGCAAATAGCTTGGGTGTCTAATTTCCAAAATGGGGTCATTTATTTGGGGGGGGGGTTGTGCTATCTTGGCATTTTATGACCTTCGAAACTGTGATGGGTAGTGAGGAGTGAAATCAACAATTTATGCCCTTAGAAATCTTGAAGGCGGTGCTTGGTTTTCAGGGTCCCGTACGCGGCTAGGCTCCCAAAAAGTCCCACACATGTGGTATCCCCGTACTCAGGAGAAGCAGCAGGATGTATTTTAGGGTGAAATTTTACATATGCCCATGGCATGTGTGAGCAATATATCATTTAGTGACAACTTTGTGCAAAAAAAAGTTTGTAATTTTCCCACAACTTGTGGTAAAATATAAAATATTCCATGGACTCAACGGGCCTCTCAGCAAATAGCTTGGGGTGTCTACTTTCCAAAATGGGGTCATTTGGGGGGGTTTTGTGCTATTTTGGAATTTTATGGCCTTCGAAACTGTGATAGGTAGTGAGGAGTGAAATCAAAAATTTGCGCCCTTAGAAATCCTGAAGGCGGTGATTGGTTTTCGGGGCCATGTACGCGGCTAGGCTCCCAAAAAGTCCCACACAAAAAAAATATTCAATGGGCTCAACATGCCTCTCAGCAATTTCCTTGGAGTGTCTACTTTCCAAAATGGGGTCATTTGGGGGGGGTTGTACTGCCCTGCCATTTAAGCACCTCAAGAAATGAGATAGGCAGTCATAAATTAAAAGCTGTGTAAATTCCAGAAAATGTACCCTAGTTTGTAGACATTATATCTTTTGCGCAAACCAATAAATATATGCTTATTGACATTTTTTTTACTAAAGACATGTGGCTGAATACATTTTGGCCTAAATGTATGACTAAAATTGAGTTTATTTGATTTTTTTTATAACAAAATGTAGAAAATATATAATAATTTTTTTTATAAATTCGTTTTTTTTTCCGTTTATATCGCAAAAAATAAAAATCACAGAGGCAATCAAATACCATCAAAATAAAGCTCTATTTGTGGGGAAAAAGGACACAAATTTTGTTTGGGTACAACATTGCATGACCGCGCAATTACCAGTTAAAGCAGCGCAGTGCCAAATTGTAAAAATACCTCTGGTCTTTAAGCTGCATAATGGTCCGGGGCTGAAGTGGTTAATGGATAATGACCCAGGAAAAGACAACTAGCATCCTTTTGGATATAGTTGCCAAACATGATGCCATTTGGGAACCCTGGATTAAATACATATCCCTCGTACCTGCCACCTCCACTTCCCCCGGTGCTGTGTAGGGAAGCGGATATTGCACCGTCACTGAAGATCTTCTTCCTGCCTCTTCTCTTCTTTTCTTTTCTTCTTCTGTCTCTCTTTACTCATTTTTTCATCCGTAAGCCTCGTACACACAGCCGAGATTCTCGTCGAAAAAAACATGTCGTTTTTTTCGACGAGATTCTTGGACAAGAAACTTGTCCCGGCCGAGTGTACAGACGCTCGATTCAAAGAACCCGCGGTTCTTTGAATGGAGCGTACGCGGTGACGTCATCGACTACGACGAGCATGCGCTCGTCACATTCGATGCCGTCGCCGCCATCTTGGTATACCCTACCTATGCCTAGGAAGCTACCGCGCATGCGTCGAATTCATTTCGAACATGCGCGGGCTTCCGGGAGGACAGGTAAGTGTACACACACTCACTTTTCTCGTCGAGAAACATGCCGACGAGAATCTCGACGAGAAAATAGAGAGCAGGTTCTCTATTTTCTCGTCGAGATTACTTGTCGGTTTTCTTGACGAGAAACCATACACACGAACAAAACTCGGTCGTGTGTACGAGGCCTCACTCTCTTGACTCCTCGGGTCTCCTTCATGACCTGTGCTTTCCTCTTGTTCGTTCTCTGGTTCTGTTTTGTTTTATCTCATGTGATCTTTCACGGTTGATGCACAGGACTTTTTTTTTTAAGGACACGGCCATATCCCCTGTCTGTTGGGAGTGGTGGAGGAACCAAGGATGGGTCACTTAATGTGACCGCTAACTAACAGATACACTCAGTGGTGTAACTAGAACCTTCAGGGCCCGGGTGCAAGAAACCATAACGGGCCCCCCTGACCACCAGCCGGGGCGCACCCATGGTGGCAGAGCGCCAGAGCTTGGTCGCAAGTGTGACCTTTTGGGACCCTGGTAGTACCGACACTGGTGTCAGTATTGTTTTATTTTAGTTATTTTATTTGTTAGCATTTTATTTATAACATTTTTCACAAATTTTTTTTAGGAGCCCGTTGGGCTTGGGTGAGATATCATATGTGGATATTCGCCAGCACACCATGGATCGTCAATTTCGTCCAAACGTTTTTTTATTCAAGAAAGCTCACATCACAAAACAATGTAGTGCAACTTTTCGGAGCAACGTAGGACCCCGTTACTTCCTCTATATGCCAGACCTCCTATCCAGGTGTACAGGGGACTGCACGGAATCCTGGAGCATGCAAATGTGACCCCCGTCAACTCCTGAACATACACCCTGCTGGTGGGATGGGATGAGTGACAGTGTTGGGGGGATGGGATGAGTAAGATTGCTGGGGGGGAATGAATGGGATGAGTGGCAGTGCTAGGGGGGGAGGAATGAGTGACAGTGGTGGAGGGGATGAGTGTCAGGGGTGGGGGGGGGGGGTGAGTGTCAGTGGTGGGGGGATGAGTGGCAGTGCTGGGGGGATGAGTGGCAGTGCTGGGGGGATGAGTGGCAGTGGTGGGGGGTAGGGATGAGTGTCAGTGCTGGGGGGATGAGTGTCAGTGGTGGGGGGGGGGTAGGGATGAGTGTCAGTGCTGGGGGGATGAGTGTCAGTGGTGGGGGGGTAGGGATGAGTGTCAGTGCTAAGGGGATGAGTGTCAGTGGTGGGGGGGTAGGGATGAGTGTCAGTGGTGGGGGGGTAGGGATGAGTGTCAGTGCTGGGGGGATGAGTGTCAGTGGTGGGGGGGGTAGGGATGAGTGTCAGTGCTGGGGGGATGAGTGTCAGTGCTGGGGGGATGAGTGACAGTGGTGGGGGGGTAGGAATGAGTGGCTGTGCTGGTGGGGGGGTGGAATAATTGTCAGTGCTGGGGGGATGAGTGTCAGTGATGGGGGGAGGGATGAGTGGCTGTGGTGGTGGGGACGGGATGGAATCAGCGGTGGTGGTGGGGACTGGGTACATTGGCAGCGCTGGGTGCCGGGATCAGAGACACTTACTTGCTGTCAGTGTCCACTCGGTTTCCCCTGCATTGCTCCATGTCTTTCTCGGCTCCACGTGTTTCTACTCTTCACACAGCGGCCGCGACCTCCTGCAGCTCCTCCCCCACCTTCTCTCAATTGGTGTCAGCAGTGTCCGCCCCGCCCCCCTACATTCTCTCTGTCTCTGGATAGGCGGGCGGTCCACAGTCTCAGCACTGCCTCTGCCTTCTCTCTCCCCTCAGCGGACGAAAGCCCCCCTCCCCGTGGCGCAACGAACTGACACATGCAGCCCTCACAACAGCAGCCAGAGTGGACACACACAGTGACAGGACAGTCAGGTGGCCCCTCACACACGGGCGGCGGCGGGTGGGCCCCCCTGAATTGGCGGAACTACAGGGCCCAGTCGCAAGTGCGACTGCTGCGACCCTGATAATTCCGCCGCTGGGTCACACTGAATATCAGTCTGGCGCCTATTGGCCCGCAGACATACATGTGTACGACCTCCCCTGGCTCGCAACGGACAACTGGGGGGTTTGGACACTGACGCCTCACGAGGTGCATCTACGTGCTTTTCACATGGTCACAGCTACCGACACACTTATAGTTTATACCGCATTATCCACAAGTGCTGACGCCTATTGGAACAACCATTTTCATAATATTTAAACACAATACAATTGATTAAGGGTCTATTATATGGGTAGAAATTAGCACTGTTTGTTAACTTGAAAAATGTACACATACTATCGCAGTGTGCATTTACGCTATTTTCTTGCTGTTAACCACTTCAGGCCCAGGCCAATTCTGACACTTTGTTTCTACATGTAAAAATCATAATTTTTTTGCAATTTTTTGCTAGAAAATTACATAGAACCCCCAAACACTATATATGTTTTTTTAGCATAGACCCTAGAGAATACAATGGCGGTCATTGCAACTTTTTATCTCACACGGTATTTGCGCAGCAATTTTTCAAATGCGTTTTTTTGGAAAAAAAACTGTTTCATGCTTTAAAAAAAGACAAACAGATAAGTTAGCACAATTTTTTTGCATAATGTGAAAGACGAAGTTACGCCGAGTAAATATATACCTAACATGTCACGCTTCAAAATTGCACACGCTCGTGGAATGACGCCAACCTTCGGTACCTAAAAATCCCCATAGGCGACGCTTTAATTTTTTTTTACTGGTTAAATGTTTTGAGTTAAAGAGGAGGTCTAAGGCTAAAACAATTTCTCTCGCTTGAACACCGTTTTCATATGTGGGTGGGACTTATGTATGCATTTGCTTCTGCGTGCAAGCACACGGGGACAGGGGCACTTTAAACATATTTTTTTCTTTTTAGTATTGTTAATTTAACTCTTTTATTTTGACACTTTAAAAAAAAAAAAAAGATCACCTTTATTCCTATTACAAGGAATGTAAACATCCCTTGTAATAGGAATAAGCATGACAGGACCTCTTTACAGTGAAATATGGGGTCAATAAGACCCCACATCTCACCACTAGGCTGGGAAGCCTAAAAAAAAAAAAAAAAAAAAAAGATCACCGCTTCTCAGACGAGGCAGCGCCGTTTTTTGAATGCAGAGTCATAACATCGCGCCCGGCCTCCGACGATCTTAGAGACTCCGGCGACCATCTGGTCTGCTGGAAATCTCTATGATCAGCATCCGGGGCTGGCGGATCCTGTCACCGACTCACCGATCGCACAGGTGAGTAGGTAGAAGCACCGGAGGGCGGCGGGAGGGGGGGGGACGTCCCCTTTTGCCACCTGTAGGAACGATCAAGCGGCAGAACAGCCGTGGGTAGGGGGAAAAAGCGACCGAGCAGGTTCTCGGTTTTTCCAACTGACTTTTTACCGTCAGGAAAACCGATCGTGTGTATTAGGCATAAGAGTTTCAATTTGTATGCAATCAGGCAGGCCCTTGCACTGCATGGTTTTGGTCAATATGAAGACGAAAATCTGCAGAAAATCTAATAGTGTGTATGAGGTCTTAGGCTGGCCACAATAAAAGGACACTCTAAAATGTTCAGTTTTCCTGTACTGGGGGGGGGGGTCTGAAAACCAGTCAGTATCTGGTATGACCACCATTTGCTTCACTCAATGCAGTACATCTCCTTTGCATAGAGTTGATCAGGTTGTTGATTGTGGCCTGTGAAAAGTTGGTCCATTTCTCTTCAATGGCTGTGCGAAGTTGCTGGATATTGGCAGGAACTTGAACACGCTGTCGTATACGCCGATCCAAAGCATCCCAAACTTGCTCAACGGGTGACATGTCCGGTGAGTATGCTGGCCATGCAAGAACTGGGATGTTTTCAGCTTTCAGGAATTGTGTACAGATCCTTGCAACATGGGGCCATGCATTATCATGCTGCAACATGAGGTGATGGTATTGGAGGAATGGCACAACAATGGGCTTCAGGATCTCATCACGGTATCTCTGTGCATTCAAAATGCCATCAATAAAATGCACCTGTGTTCGTTGTCCATAGCATACGCCTGCCCATACCATAACCCCCCTGCCACCATGGGCCACTCCATCCACAACGTTGACATCAGCAAACCACTCACCCACACAACGCTATACATGCTGTCTGCCATCTGTCCTGTACAGTGAAAACCGGGATTCATCCGTGAAGAGAACACCACTCCAAAGTGCCGACACCATCAAATGTGAGCATTTGCCCTCTCAAGTCAGATATGACTGACGACGAATTGTAGTCAGCTTGAGACCCCGATGAGGATGACAAGCCTTCAGATGAGCTTCCCTGAGATAGTTTCTAACAGTTTGTGCAGAAATTCTTTGGCTATGCAAACCGTTTGTTGCAGCAGCTGTCCGGGTGCTGGTCTCAGACAATCTTGGAGGTGAAGATGCTGGATCTGGAGTTCCTGGGCTGGTGTGATAAAAACAACATTTTAGAGTGGCTTTTTATTGTGGCCTGCCTAAGGCGCACCTGTTCAATAATCATGCTGTCTAATCAGCATCTGGATATGCCACACCTGTGAGGTGGATGGATTATCTTGGCAAAAGAGAAGTGCTCACTAAGGCGCCTTTTACACCAGCAGACCATATATCCGCTTTTTCATCCATCCGTTTACGGATGAAAAAGGGACATACATTGGTTCCTATGAGATCGCGGGTGTCAGCGGATGAACATCCGGGTCCGCAATCCTCCGATTCTGCAGACGGAGGAAAATCCTATTTTTCTATCCGTCTGCAGAGCGGATCGGATGAACACAGACAGACGGTCCGTGTTCATCCAATCTCCCCATAGGGGAGAGTGGAGATCTGATAGGGCGGTCCCTGCACAGTGTGCGGGGACCACCCTGTCATCCGCTGGCTCAGTGGGGAGCGATCCCCGCTGAGCAAGCAGAGATTCACGGGGCGGATCTTCACGGATACGTCCCCTGTGAAAGGGGCCTAACACAGATTTAGACAGATTTGTGAACAATATTTGAGAGAAATAGGCCATTTGTGTACATAGAAAAAGTCGTAGATCTTTGAGTTCAGCTCATGACAAAGGGGGGCAAAAAAAAAAGTGATAGTGCAGCGGGAAATCTGACACCAATTGATACTGGCTGGGAGGTACACTAACTGACTAACACTGACATCACAAGTGACACAAACACAGTACAGTGGTTGTAAACCTCAGACATCCGAGTATCCATTTATAGTGTTTACTTTTAGTAAACAAAAACATAAAAAGGTACGCTGCTACTATTAAACAAACAAAACAAACTGAGAGTTCCAATACTAAGAAAAACACCAACATTTATATAAAAAAAAAAAACATTGTGAACAGTCCTTCTGAAATCCTCCAATCACTGTGCCTTGTAATACATAGTGACTTTTTATCCTGTTTTAGGTTCTCCATTAGGGATGAGCCGAACACCCCCCGGTTCGGTTTGCATGCAGAACATGCGAACGGACTGAAAGTTCGCATGAACATTCAGACACCGTTAAAGTCTATGGGACTCGACCGTGAGAAATCAAAAGTGCGAATTTTAAAGGCTAATATGCAAGTTATTGTCTTAAAAAGGGTTTGGGGACCCGGGTCCTGCCCCAGGGGACATGTATCGATGCAAAAAAAGTTTTAAAAATGTAAGTTTTTTCAGGGGGCAGTGATTTTAAGGCTGCTTAAAGTGAAAACATAAAAGTGAAATATTCCTTTAAATATCGTACCTGGGGGGTGTCTATAGTATGCCTGTGAAGTGTCGCATGTTTCCCGTGTTTAGAACAGTCCCTGCACAAAAAGACATTTCTAAAGGTATAAAAGTCATTTAAAACTGCTTGCAGCTTTAATGTAATGTTGGGTCCCGGCAATATAGATGAAAATTATTGAGAAAAACTGCATGGGTACCCCCTCCCCCCCAGCCCATTACCAGGCTCCTTGGGTCTTGTATGGATATTAAGGGGAACCCCGCACCCAAATTTAAAAAAGAAAAGGCAAGGGGCCCCCAGGCCCTACATACTCTGAACAGCAGTATACAGGTGATCCCAAGAAAGACAGGGACTGTAGGTTTGTTCTTAAGTTGAATCTGTTTGTAATTTGGAACAGGTACATTTTGTAAGTGTAGCTCCAGCCAAAAAATATATTTTTAAGCTTTTTGGATATCATAGGGAAGGATTATCATCACCCCTGTAACATTTGTTTTGCTGTCTGTGCCCCTGTTTAGAAGATTTCACATCACTTTCTGTCACAATGACAATTGGATTTTGAAAATTTTGGGTTTTTAGGGAAACAATGATTGGTGATAAAGCATCAGTGGAGACACCTTTTTCCCATATTAACTCTTACTGGAGAGGGGTAGATTTCCTCTCACTTCCTGTTGTCTCCCTCCGTTTGTAAGTAGGAGTCGTTTGTAAGTCGGATGTTTGAATTGGGCCTTAGGTGTTGGTGGTACCAGAACACTGTAAGCCCTCCCAGTTACTCTTGGTGGGCGCGGGAACGGGCCCTGCTGTGAAATATTAGATCAAAAATTGTAATTACACGCCACTGTTAAACAGGGGCAGAAAAATTGGGCCTTAGGCAGTGGTGGCGGTGCCACAACCCTGCAACCCCTCACAAATACTCTGGGCAGAGGTGGTGGTGGTGGTGACACAACACTGTAAAGCCTCTCAGATACTCTTGTTGAGCGCAGGAACGTGCCCTGCTGCAAAATATTACAGCAAAAGTTTTAATTACACGCCCCTGTTAAACAGGGGCAGAAAAACTGGGCCTTAGGCAGTGGTGGCGGTGCCACAACCCTGCAACTCCTCACAGATACTCTAGTTGAGCGCTGGAACGAGCCCTGCTGCAAAATATTACAGCAAAAATTGTAATTACAGTACATGCCCCTGTTAAACAGGGGCAGACAAATTGGGCTTTAGGCACTGGTGCTGGTGCCACAACACTGCAACCCCTCACAGATACTCTAGTTGAGGGCAGGAACGAGCCCTGCTGCAAAATATTACAGCAAAAACTGTTAAACGGGCAGAAAAATTGGGCTTTAGACACTGGTGGTGGCGCCCAGTACCAAAAATGTTCTTAGAAGCTATCAACATTGAGGCGGAATAGGATAGTCACTCAGCATTAAGGATGAGCTTCGAAAAGTCTATGGGAGAAATCTAAAGTGCTAATTATAAAGGCTTATATGCAAGTTATTGTCCTAAGAAGTGTTTGGGGACCCTGGTCCTGCCCCAGGGGACATGTATCAATGCAAAAAAAAGTTTTAAAAACTGACGTTTTTTTGGGAGCAGTGATTTTAATAATGCTTAAAGTGAAACAATAAAAGTGAAATATTCCTTTAAATTTCGTACCTAGGGTGTGTGTATAATATGCATGTAAAGTCGCACATGTTTCCCGTGCTTAGAACTGTCCCTGCACAAAGTGTCATTTCTGAAGGAAAAAAAGTCATTTAAAACTCACTCGTGGCTATTAATGAATTGTCGGCTCCCGGCAATACATAGAAAAGTCAATGATAAAAAAAAAAAAAGCGTGGGGGTCCCCCCAAATTAAATTACCAGGCCCTTCAGGTCTGGTATAGATGTTAAGGGGAACCCCGCCGCAAATTTTAAAAAAAATGCGTGCGGTTCCCCCCAAATATCCATACCAGGCCCTTCAGATCTGTCATGGATTTTAAGGGGAACTCCCCCCCAAATTTTTTTAAAAAATGGCGCGGAGTCCCCCCAAAAATCCATACCAGACCCTTATCCGAGCACGCAACCTGGCAGGCCGCAGGAAAAGAGGGGGGGACGAGAGAGCGTTTCTGATGGGGACCTGATGGGGAACTTCCTTCACTGTGTAATTTACAGTGAAGGAAGATCCCCATCAGGTCCGTTCAGACCAATGACGTAGGCGGGGTCTGACATACTGAGGGGGCGGACCTGATGGGGAATCTCCTTCACTATGTAATTCATGAATAGACCCGCCCCTTCTCATGTTCCGCATCAGGTCCTCCGCCTTACACCTAGTCATTGGCTGAGCGGACCTGATGGGGCACTTTAGAAGGGGCGGGTCTATACATTTAATAGACTGCAGAGGAAGTTCCCCATCAGGTCCGCTCAGGCTCAGCCAAAGACGGACACCACTGGACATCGGATCACCGCGGGACACTGGATTTCATCGCTGGAATGTTTTTTTTTTTTTTTTTTAAAAAAGGACTTTTCCAAGGTGTCGGTGTGTGTTTTTTTACATTTTTTTACACTTTCTTCGTGAAATGGTAGGGGTACAATGTACCCCTTACCAATTCACATAGGGGGGGCCGGGATCTGGGGGTCCCCTTTGTTAAAGGGGTCTTCTAGATTCCAATAAGCCCCCTGCCCGCAGACCTCCACAACCACCGGGCAAGGGTTGTGGGGATGAGGCCCTTGTCCCCATCAACATGGGGACATCCTCCCCATGTTGAGGGCATGTGGCCTGGTATGGTTCAGGAGGGGGGGCGCTCTCTCGTCCCCCCTCTTTTCCTGCGGCCTGCCAGGTTGCGTGCTCAGATAAGGGTCTGGTATGGAGTTTTGGGGGGACTCCATGCCATTTTTTTTTTAAATTTGGGGTGGAGTTCCCTTTTAAAATCCATGCCAGATCTAAAGGGATATTTGGGGGGAACCGCACGCATTTTTGTTTTTTTAATTTGCGGCGGGGTTCCCCTTAATATCTATACCAGACCTGAAGGGCCTGGTAATTGAATTTGGGGGGATCCCCACGCTTTTTTTTTATTTTTTATCAATGACTTTTCTATGTATTGCCGGGAGCCGACAATTCATTAATAGCCGCGAGTGAATTTCAAATTACTTTTTTTCCTTCAAAAATGACATTTTGTGCAGGGACAGTTCTAAGCACGGGAAACATGCGCGACTTTACATGCATATCATACACACCCCCCAGGTACGAAATTTAAAGGAAAATTTCACTTTTATTTTTTCATTTTAAGCATTATTAAAATCACTGCTCCCGTAAAAACGTCATTTAAAAAAAAAAAAAAATTGCATTGATACATGTCCCCTGGGGCAGGACCCGGGTCCCCAAACACTTTTTAGGACAATAACTTGCATATAAGCCTTTATAATTAGCACTTTAGATTTCGAACGTTCGAGTCCATTGTATTTAATAGGGTTCTAAAGTTCACGCGAACATTCTGTCTATTCGCAGGTTCTGGTGCGAACCAAACAGGGGGGTGTTCGGCTCATCCCTGCTCAGCATAAAAGGATAGTCACTCAGCATTAGCATAGGCAGTCTTCAAGGGACGTGCTTGATTATAAAAACCAGCAAGTATATAAGTAGCAAACAGACAAAACTTATAATGAATCAGATCAAAACATTTCCATGACGAATGAATCAAGAGACACCTCGCCAGAGAGAGAGGAAATAACATGGCAGCCCACAAGATTGGGTAACAATAGAACACCGAGGTATGTCCCATTAGGAGAACTCACACCAAACCAAAGAAGGAAGATAGGAGCCCAATTCATCAGACCTTCAGTCAACAGGAACAAAACAGCAGTAGAATACAACAAAGTAATGTTCCAACTACACCAAGAATACCCAGACACCATAACAGATTTTCCCCACTCCGACATTACCCACAGGATACCCCATATAGAGAACCCCAATTCAGGCGGGATTTTTTTCCAAGGGGATACAGAGGAAGACCACCAGCAGCAAGAGGGGGCAATGGCCCCTTCCGACCACAAGTGTGGAGGAGACCATTCAGATACCCACCCCGGAATCAATATCAAGGGGACCCCCGACAACATGGAGGACAACAAGGGTGGAACCCCAGAATAACCAGGAATATGGGAAGGAGAACAGACGAGTGGGAGCAAGAAGAAAACGAATGGGAGGAGAGGAGAGAACGTACATACAGACCCCAAAGATGGGAAAGAGGAAACGGACCAGAGGAAAACTAGGGGGGGATCAAAAAAAAGAAGGCGAGAATATTAGGAGGTGGAATTTTTAATTTGAGTGAAGAAATTTTTAACGATGAAGAACTAAAGATTTTAGATTTAGGATTAAAATATGCCCCAGACAAGGAATTGGACAAATTTAAAACCTATATCGAAAAATATAATCATTCGTCCAGCTGATAAAGGGGGGGGGCAATAATCCTCAACAAAAAGGATTATGAACTAGAAATAAACAACTTACTGAATGTTAACCACTTAAGCCCCGGACCAATACAGGCCATTATGACCAGGCCCCTTTTTGCGATTCGGCACTGCGTCGCTTTAACTGACAATTGCGCGGTCGTGCGACGTGGCTCCCAAACAAAATTGGCGTCCTTTTTTTCCCACAAATAGAGATTTCTTTTGTTGATATTTGATCACCTCTGCGGTTTTTATTTTTTGCGCTATATACAAAAATAGAGCGAAAATTTTGAAAAAAATTACACATTTTTTACTTTTTTCTATAATAAATATCCCCAAAAAATATATAAATTTTTTTTCCTCAGTTTAGGCCAATACGTATTCTTCTACATATTTTTGGTAAAAAAAATCGCAATTGTCGTTTATTGATTGGTTTGCGCAAAAATTATAGCGTTTACAAAATAGGGTATAGTTTTAAGGCATTTTTATTAATTTTTTTTTTTTACTAGTAATGGCAGCGATCAGCGATTTTTTTCGTGACTGCGACATTATAGCGGACACATCGGACACTTTTGACACATTTTTGGGACCATTGTCATTTTCACAGCGATCAGTGCAATAAAAATGCACTGGTTACTGTGAAAATGACACTGGCAGTGAAGGGGTTACGACTGACATGTCACCAATCTCCGCTCTGATTACACAGAGCGGAGATCGCTGACAGTGTCAGTAGAGGAGCGGGGAGATGCTGTGTTTACACACGGGGATCCCCGCGGCGATCGAGTCCGCGGGACCCGCGGTCCCACTCACGGGGTAGGCAGAGGGGTCGCGAGCGCGCCGCCACCGGCGCGCACACGACCCCGACGTCGGCAGTTAAAAGGCCACGTACAGATATGTGATTGTGCCTGTACGAGCCATTCTGCCGACGTATATATGCCGTGAGCGGTCGGCAAGTGGTTAAAGATACATACAAGAAGTTAAAAGGAAATCCAAAGAAAGAATACAAAATGAAATTAAGATATTTTGTTAAAAAAGGCGAAGACAGAGGAATCCTTACAAAGAAAGAAGCTATTTTTCTAACACCAGAGGCAGCAAAGAGGCCTGTTATATACTATGTCCCAAAAATCCACAAGAACCAGTCAAAACCGCCAGGAAGGCCAATAATCAGCGGCATAGATTCACTATTCTCAAGACTAGGGTCATACATTGATGGTTATCTACAACCACTAGTAAAATAAGGGAAATCGTATTTGAAAGATAGCAGACAGCTAATTGATGAACTAAAAAACCTGAAGGTAGGAGAAAATTACATTCTGATTACAATAGATGTCAATGCATTTTATACAAATATAGTACAAGCGGACGGTATACAGAGTGTAAAATGGGCACTACACAACCAAACAAATCTGAAAGAAGAAACCGACTTGTACACAATGCCCTTGACCCACCCAAACACATCAAAATATTCAAACATCTTAAAGGCTTTTTCAAATACAACAAATTTCTCCCATGTAGGGTGAGCAATAAAACCAACAAGAAAAAAGAGAATTTTACTTCCCTGGCTAATGGAACCGAATACAATATCAATGAACTGATTACATACGTAACATGGGTACTATTACATGTTATCGAGTGCCCTTGCCGCAAGCAATATGTGGGGAAGGACAACGAGGGAACTACATGTAAGAAGACGGGAACATATAACCAACATAAAAAATGGGTTTAACAAACATAGGGGGTGATTTACTAACAACAGTGCGCTGCGCCGGTTCATACCTTAATTGGTGCGCCGGATAAATCCTTAATTGGGCGCATGAACCGGCAGCGCACTGTTATAGTAAATAAAAATGTCAGCAGCGCTTGTATCTCTATTCAAAATGAATAGTTCCCTATGGGAGCCCATTGATTTGAATAGAGGTCGCCCGGGAAGTCGGATCAAGACAATCCGACTATTGGGGCGACTCGTGTGCCGGTTGACACAGGGGCAGCGTGACTTTGCGAGGCAACTTGGACATGACTTGAGCGTGAAGCAGACGCTCAAGTCGTGTCCTGGAGGAGACATGAAGTACCTGCCCGAGAATGTTCTCGGTGACAAGGTACTGCAAGCCTCGCGCTTGCTGTCCCCTGTGTTTGGTATGAATCTTGAAGGGGAACTCCACGCCAAATTTTAAATAAAAAACCAGCATGGGTTCCCCTCCAGGAGCATACCAGGCCCTTAGGGCCTGGTATGGATTTGAAGGGGAAACCCCCCTACGCCGAAAAAAACGGCGTGGGGGTTCCTCAAAAATCCATACCAGACCCTTATCCGAGCACACAGCCCGGCAGGTCAGGAAAGGGGGGGTGAGCGAGCGCCCCCCCCCTCCTGAACTGTACCCTCAACATGGGGGGTTAGGTGCTTTGGGGCAGGGGGCGCTCCGCACACACAGCATTGTAGCGGCAGACAGCGACGAGGCAACATCTGGCGGAGAGAAGAGGGAAGAAGACGACGATGAAGACTGGGACCCCGCTAGAAAAAGAGCTGGAAGAAGATAGCAGGGCGCTCGGCAGAAGGCAGAAAGAACCGGAGAGCGGGAGAAGAACCAGAGAGCGCAGAGACGACACCGGAGAGCAGAAGAAGAGACCCCTGAAGTCGGAAGAAGACCCCCCGAAGTTGGAAGAAGACCCCCGAAGTCGGAAGAAGACCCCCGGAGCTGCCTAATAAATTACTTTAAAAACCTGTGTTGTGTTTTTTTATTGACTTTTTTTGCCACCAGGTGAATGGGTAGGGGTACGATGTAGCCCATACTCATTCACATAGGGTGGGGGGCCGGGATCTGGGGGCCCCTCTTATTAAATGGGGCTCCCGGATTCCGATAAGCCCTCCGCCCGCAGACCCTGACAACCAAGGGCCAGGGTTGTCGGGAAGAGGCCCTTGTCCCCATCAACATGGGGGCAGGGTGCTTTGGGGTGGGGGGGCACATGGTGCCCCCTGACCCAAAGCACCCAACCCCCCCATGTTGAGGGCATGCGGCCTGGTACGGTTCAGGAGGGGGGGCGCTTGCTCGCCCCCCCTTTCCTGACCTGCTGGGCTGCGTGGTCGGATAAGGGTCTGGTATGGATTTTGGGTGGACCCCCACGCCATTTTTTTTATTTTGGTGTGTGTGTCCATACTAGACCCAATGGCCTGGTATGGAACTGGGGGGACCCCACACTGTTTTTTTCCAAAAAAAATTCCAATTTTTTTTTATAGCCGGTAATGTTTATTTTTTTTACATTTCCTTTAACAACCAGCTATAAACAGGTTAAAAAAAACGCAAAATCGCGGTACTTGCGTTTTTGATGCGGGTCCATTGAATTCTATTACATTCAAAATGCTGTTTTTTGCAGGGGAAAAAAAAGTCCCTGACCTTTTCCAAAAACGCAGAGGCACAAAAAAGCATTGATGTGAACATGTTCCATAGGAACCCATGTTAAAAAATTTCCCTGCATTCCTGCAAAATGCACCAAAAAACGTATTAGTGGAAATCGAGCCTTACAGACCGTTTTTTAAAACGTCCGTCTGTGGGCATGAGGCCTAAGAAAAAAGAGGGGGGGAAAAAAGCACTGGACTGCATCAAAAAACACGCATGCACAAAAGCACCTGGAATGCATCCGGACTGCGTTTCCAAGGTGTGAACTGCCCCTTAGGCAGTTGCGTTTAACCTCCTTTTTCAGAAAGCCAAAAAATGCGTTCAGATGGCATTTCCACGTTTCAGACGCGGTACCGGCGTTTAGCCGCGTTTTCATTTAGAAACGTTTTTAAAGGTGACCTATTTTTTTACATTGAAAAACTAAATAATGAAAAACCATTAAAAATATATACAAATTTTTTTTTTATTGCTTCCATTGCATTGTGGACAATCCACAACTTGTGGCAGGTGACGTGGCCAGGTGACGTGGCAAGTGGACAATCCACAACTTGTGCCAGGTGACATGGCAAGTGGACAATACACAACTTGTGCCAGGTGACATGGCCAGGTGACATGGCAAGTGGACAATCCACAACTTGTGCCAGGTGACATGGCCAGGTGACATGGCAAGTGGACAATCCACAACTTGTGCCAGGTGACGTGGCAAGTGGACAATCCACAACTTGTGCCAGGTGGCGTGGCAAGTGGACAATCCACAACTTGTTGCAAGTGATGTGGCAAGTGACACGCTAAATACAAGTACACTGCTGCTCTCTCAGCTGCTGCTACTCACTCTGGTCTCACAAAATAGCTGAAATGGTTAATAATACCTTTAGAAACACCGCTTTCAACCTTAGTTCTGTAGACTTTTCACCAGCGTCCCGTGTACATGGGGCCTAAAAACGGCTATGCCGTTTACAGCTCAAAAACGCCATGGTGGCCATAGGCTAACACGGAGAGGCATTTTTAAGCTGCAAAAAACGCTCAAACAATCGGTTGGAAAAACGTCTGTGTGCATGTAGCCTTATATTAACCACTTCCTTACTGGTCACTTAAACCCCCTTCCTGCCCAGACCAATTTCAACTTTCAGCGCTGATGCACTTTGAATGACAATTGCGCACTCATACAACACTGTAACCCAATGAAAATGTAATCATTTTTTGCACACAAATAGAGCTTTCCTGGTGCCTCCATGGCAGCATACCTGTGATAGAGCTCCGCCTCGACTCCTCCTTCAGGACTCGTGAATAGCATAAATTAAAGGTGTAGCGGGCTCACCCCTCTCTCTATCTTTATCGGTTATGCGGCTGTTGTCTAGGGGTACCTGAGAGAGAGATGAGATACACCACAGCCCATGTCCTCCATAGCTAAGAGGTGAAAGCCAGCAAATTGGGTCTTGTGTAGGTGTCCTAGAGTCAAGTCCAGTACTTCGTCCCTGACTCCTTTGCTCCTAGTAACCAGAGTTCCACACAGTGAATAGGTCCAACTCAGTTTTATTCTTCTTGCCAAGCAATAAAACAGTTTCTCACTTTGGAAAATGGGGACAGATCAAGGCACAATCCTTTCCCTTCTGCTGCCGGCCACTGTGCTGTCACCAGTGGTGAATAGTCACTGCCACTGACTAGGTGATGTAGAGCGTGAACTACCTTCGCTCGCTCTGCCCCTGTCAGGGAAAGACATCCGTCCAAGGGAGAAATGGAGGCCTCTCTGTCACCAGCGATGCTGCGCCAGACTCTTCAGAGAAGTTACTGCACACCAGTCCTCACGAACTCAGACACGGGCACCCAAGGAGTTAGGGCCCCCTCGGATTCCTCCACCCTCGCGGAACTCAGTCGAAGGTACTGAGCCCCAGGCATCCACCATAGTACCTCACCCCAGACTAAAGGTGCCTGAGATGGACTCCATCTCTGCTCCGGCTAGGTCAAGGGCACCTAGGCCTGGAACACCGGAACCACAGCACCCAGGCTGAAGGTGCCTGGGTGCGGCCACATCTTCTGGCTCCGGACTCTAACCCCCATGATCAGGGTGTCCGCCCCTTTTATGACCTCTCCCTTCGCGCCACAGCGGGTTCCCCGCCCCGCTGTACCAGCTCCAGGGGAGGACAAAAAGGCACAGTCTTGCGGAGCGAGCCCAACCCCGGTCCAAGGCAACAATGTCACCTATAGGCCGGCGGGAACTTCACACCACCAGAGTCCTCCAAGATTCACAAAGGAAACCTTGAATTTCCTAACAATCAAGACATCTGGGTTACACTACCACCCAGATGCTTCCCCTAAATTCAAGTACCCGCTACACTCTCCCCCTGGTGATTTGACACTGGTCCCCAGTGTCTGGTACAAACTCACATCCCACAAGGGTGGTGACATAAGTTCAGCCCAGAAATCAAACTACACAATTTAGCCCTGAATTGTGCCAAGACCTGAATGGGAAAGGGAAAACTTAAAACAATATAACTATAAAACATTTTCAATAAAACACTGTAAATATCTCACACATTTACATTCTTCCCTCCCCCTGGCTATCTAAGGACCACCCATTCTCAGCAGCCTTGATAGACGAATCTCCTGCAGAGGGAAAGAAAAGAAACATACATCCTAACAACATAGGTGCTTGGAATGAATGAGTCTATCCGAGAAGAAACCCATTCACTCCAATAAGTGCTGCATAATGTCAAAACTAAACAATCGTTGCGCAACACTGCCGCCTGGTGACAGTGCCGTGGTCAAGACACTCATCACTTCCAGATGAACTTTTCTCTGTGACTCTACACTAACTAAAACCCAAAGTCACTGATTTCTCTTGAGTGCAAGGAGAAACAAAACAAAACAGCTCCCATTTCTCCGAAGAGTAGAACTGCCCAAATACAAAAAAAAAATAGGGCACAGTCCCTATGTTCCGGTGAAACACTCCAGAAAGTTCAGCGGTAGACAGCAAACAGTACACACAGGAGTCTTTCTTTTCTCCTAAAGGTAAAACCTTGGATGCGGTAGGAACACAGGCTTCAAATGTCTGTCCAAAGCCTCCACATGGTACTCAGCATTACCTCCTTCCTTACGGTAAATCACCACTCTGTCTGCATGGATATGCCTTCCCAGCATCCACTTAGCTTTACAGTCCTGGAACTTCTTGGTGACCGTAGGTGAACAGGAAAGGTACCGCCGTGCTTGCTGTACTTTAAGTTTGTCCCACACGAAGGTATCATACCATCTTTGGCGAAAAACTTCCACCTCATAAAGCAGTTCCCGAGGCAGATACGGGTATTCCCACCCATATTCCTGAGCAACCTTCTGGCCAAAGAGACGCTGCAGCCTTGACAAAGGTGGCATGGTGGCTCGGTCTCCTTCTCCAGGCCAAACAATCGCTTCTGGGTGGCGAGGTGCGTTCACTATCTCGGTAGATCTGGGCCTAGGAGCCCGCAGTGCTTGGCGTTGCGTTCCCGCAACAGGAACGGGTGAAATGGATGTTGAATCTAGAAGGGGAACTTCAGACAGAGGACCAGCTTCTTCCCTTGTTGCCGAGGCCTCTACCCGAGGTGTACTATCTCCAGTAGACATGGGCAGGTCCCTTGTGACACGGGACGAGGGTAGCTTCATCTTGTCCCATCCCTTCTGATGGAAGATTTCATCTATCTCCCCATCATCGCCATTATCAGACAATGAATCCAGGTCAGAGGTGTCGTAGCATTCAGCAGGCAGATAATTCCCAGTCACTGAACTATCCCCCTTGACGGCCTCTACCGACTGTGGGCTTCCGCCACTTGTAACCACGCAGACAGTCCCAACCCCTGGCTCACCTGGGCCTTTAGAAGAACAGGGATGTCCAGGATTTTTTCTACCGGATCCATCCAGGCCAGGCAAGCAGTGGGGCGTAGCTCTTCCACGACCACACGAGGCCATCACTAAGCCGACTTTCCTCTTCGGTGGCCGGAGCAGGGAGCATCCTCGGATTTTTCTCTTTTCATCTCCGCTTGGGCAGTCACTTCGCCCGGATCAATGTGCACGGGGAACGCACCAGCATCGATCTAGTCCCTGTGAGGTAGTTGAGGTGGAAAGCACAAGGCTTTTCTGTGGATGGTTCCACCTCAAAGAGAAATTCCCTGCAGACCTCACAGCGCCCGCCAGTCCCGAACAGCCGGGACAGATCACACCATGGGCCTCCATGTCTCTGCAGGTGTACAGAGCCAATCGCCCCCGGGGCCTTAGTCTTATCCCCGTATCCATAATCGGAGCAGCCAGAGAAGACATATCCGCGACGGAAGGAACTGAAATCCATGGAGCGTTTGAAGCCATCCTCTCTCTTTGCTGCTCCATTGCGCACTGACCCACCTGCGCCGGAATCTCCACGTACGTACGTCCACATGGCCAGAATCCTCCCACCTTCTGCACTTGTTCGCAGGCTTTTCCCTTTCCCCGCCCACGAACTACGCAGCTGTGGGTTGCCTCGTGGCGCGTTGGCCAATATGGCCGACCTACTCGGAACTCCTCCGGGCAGCAAAGTTCAAATTCAGACACCATACACATCCCGGATACGATGCCCCCACGTGTAGCGGGCTCACCCCTCTCTCTATCTTTATCGGTTATGCGGCTGTTGTCTAGGGGTACCTGAGAGAGAGATGAGATACACCACGGCCCCTGTCCTCCATAGCTAAGAGGTGAAAGCCAGCAAATTGGGTCTTTTTAAACCATAGATTTTTATTGGTTTTTCTTGTTTTTTCCACAGTGTAAACAGAATATATGATACATTATACAGTACAGAGTCATACAATGTGATTAACAAGTATAGATCCTAAGGGGAGGAGTATAACCTGCAAGTTATGTATGGAACTACACAAGTAGGGATTGGCATACGCCTCACTAGGAGGATAAGCCTGTCACCCCTTTAGGGTTCACACTGTGAGCAGGCTACTTGTATGGACGATGCTGTGTAGTTCGTCCCGGACCTTAATGAGGGTCCAAGGATTTCAGTTAAACATTAGGATCAGGAACGCTTAAACTGTAACCAATATTAAACAAGGATAAGTCTAAACTATGTGGGTAAGCATATTTGGACAAGCATTCCTAGTCATACCTTACTATTAGATAGTTCATACCACTAGACGTTGATGGAGATCATTCATCAAATCATAATATAGCATATTCTGTCATATTTGTGAGAGGGCGTATTTGGATGTTTTCCATATTTCCCAGTTTCTATGGAAGTTTAGGGAACGTCTTTCGGTATAAGCAAGCATCCTTTCCATAGTATATTGTGAATTTACTCTAGCTATGACTACTGAGATATTGGGAGGCGCTTGGGAGCGCCATTCTTTTGCAATCGATATGCGCGCTGCGAACATGACGTGAGTGACCACTTTTCTCATTAGAGGAGGGAAGTTTTCTATCCCCAGGTTCAGTATTGCAAGTGCAGCGTTAATAGTATAATCTATTCCGGTGATTTTCCGAACGAGTGATTGCACTTTTAACCAGAATGTGTGTAGTACATCACAACTCCAGAATATATGGATTAGACTACCTGTGGATTTGCAATTTCTCCAGCATAAAGGCGAAGTATCAGAGTTCATTTTATTAAGGCGGGCCGGGGTAAAGTACCATCTGTGTAGGAGTTTTTGAGCATTATCCCAGTGGTCCACGCATGCCGAAGATTTACTGTTGTATTGTATTGCTTTATGCCACTGGTGTAAAGGGAATTCTTTCTGAAGTTCTTGTTCCCATTTATACATACATGGGAGCTTAGTTTGGACATAGAGTGGGGACGCGTATTTGTAAAAGAGGGATATACCTTTGAGGTTATTGGGGGGTTTGCTCATAAGAAAATCCCACAGTCTTTGCGGGATTTCTATTGTTTTAATTGGTGTACTACGCCAATAATGATGTATCTGGAAGGCCCTGTAGTTATCTATTACACTCTTTGCATTCAAAGTTGGGACTGTGAAGTGCGTTCCCACCTTTCTCCAAGATTGTGCCGAGAAGTTAGGTATTAAATATTCATAGGATGCAAGTGGGAGAATTAGTTTGTGGGTGGGGGTATCAGTGAAGCGGGTATTGGTTAGGGAGGACCAAGCAGTTATGGATGCTTGTATAGTTGGGTACGATGGAGCGATGGTTCTATGATTAATGCTGGCAGCAAAAGCTAATGCCGGAAGATTATGACCAGGTGTGACTGTGCTTTCAATGTCTGACCATCGGTTGTCTGTTTGGCAGGAGAACCAGTATCTTAGTTGATCTAAAATTGCAGCCCTATAGTATAGTTGGGCATTCGGCAATCCCACCCCTCCAAGATGCTTAGGTTTGTAGAGCTGTGCTAGTGCAACTCTTGGTTTTTTACCCCCCCAAATAAACTTTTTCAGAGATGCCTCTAATTGCGTAAAGAATTTTTGGGGTACTGGGATGGGCAGTGTCCTGAAGTAGTAAAGGAGTTTAGGCAATACCTGCATTTGGTACGCGGCTACCCTCCCCAGCCAAGTGAGTTGTAGGGTGCCGATTTGATTAAGTTCCGCATCTATTCTACTCAGTAGCGGGGGGTAGTTAGTCGGGTAGATTTTGGCGGATGATGAGGTTAGCTGCACACCCAAGTACGTGATAGCCGGGGGATCCCAGTTGCAAGGGAATATGGTTTGTAATCTAGTTTTTTCTTCGCTTGGGATGTTAAGTGTTAGAGCGTAGCATTTAGATGTGTTGACTTTGTAAAAGGAGATCTGCCCAAATTTGTATAATATATTTTGGATGGCTGGTAGAGATGTTGATGGGTTGGAGACAGTGAGAATGATGTCATCCGCGAAAAGTCCTATTTTATGGGCTCCGGAACCAGATTCTATGCCTGTGATTTCTACATTGGACCTGATCGATTCCGCTAGAGGTTCTATAACTAGGGAGAAGATAATTGGGGATAGTGGGCATCCTTGTCGGGTGCCATTTGATAATTTAAAGGTGTCAGAGAGCATACTGGACGTGTATACTCTGGCAGTAGGGTTAGAATATAGGGACATTATGGCCATGTGAATTGGACCTGATATTCCGAATTTGTGTAGAGTCTTTGACAGATATCCCCAATGGACCCTGTCAAAGGCCTTTTCTGCGTCAAGAGCTAGGAAGGTACTAGGTGTTCGCGTGACCTCTGCTAAGCGTAGAAGGTTTAGCATTCGTCTAGTGCTATCTGGGGCTTGTCTACCTTTCACAAAGCCAACTTGATCCAAACCTATAAGAGAGGTAGTTACATCCATCAGTCTATTTGCTAGAATTTTGGCATATATTTTCAGGTCGGAGTTTAACAGTGATATAGGCCTAAAATTTTGTGGCAGCGACGAGTCTTTGCCAGGTTTTGGTAATGTAACTATTATCGCTTGGAGCATTTCATTCGGGAAGGAGCCTGATGAAGCTGCAATGTTAAAAATTTTCACTAGTTCAGGTGTTAGGAGCGAAGAAAACGCTTTATAATACTCAGCTGAGAAGCCGTCTGCGCCTGGAGATTTATGCATGGGTAGTGATGTAATAACATCCTCAACTTCCTGGGTGGAAATGGGAGCATTCAGTTTTTGCAGGTAAATTGGCTCTATACACGGAAGGTGTACACTACTTAAAAAGTCATCAATCTCTTTGTCTGAAGGTTGATGAGTAGATAAATCTACATTAAGATTGTACAAGGCTTCATAATAGTCCTTAAACGCATTGGCAATATCTTTAGGATTGCTAAGCAACTCCTTGGAGACGTGGTGCTTGATGTGCTTAAGATTGGAGCGTACCTGTCGTTTCTTAAGTTGGGAGGCTAGGATTTTACCCGCTTTATTATTTTGGGAATAGTATGAAACTTTCAGTCTTTTAAAGTAAGTGTCATAATCTGCTCTAATTTCCTGTCTTAGATCCTCACGGCAGGCAGTGAGGTGTTTAAGGATATTGTCAGATTTGGTGTCTGTGTTTTTGTGCTGTGTTTCTAAATCTGCGATGGATTCCTGTAGCTGTGTCATGCGTTGTAGTTTTTTCCTCTTTTCCCTGGAGGCAATTTGGATAAGAGTACCCCTAGCGAAAGCTTTGTGTGCACACCAGGTGGTCATAGGGGAGCATTCCCCATTATCATTGATCTTAAAATATTCTGTCAACCTTCCCTCTATCTCATCTCTGATCTTGGGGTGCGACAGGAGGAAGGTATTATTACGCCACAGAGGCCTGTGAGAGAATTTGCCGGTATCCACAATCCCAATAGTCACTGGCGCATGGTCCGACCATGTGATATTATGGATGTCAGCAGTTTGGACATTTTGCAATGTGTGTATATCAGTTAGGAAGAGATCAATTCTTGAATAGCTATCATGTACCGTTGAATAATACGTATAGTCTCTTTCATTAGACCTAAGGCAGCGCCATGGATCAAAGAGCCGTTCTTCATGGCACAAGGATCCTAATGAGGGCCTACGCCTACAGGCTACTGAAGACACGTCTAATTCTTCGTTCATAACTATATTGAGATCACCACATAATATCAGACCACCCTTTTGTAGCTTCTTAGCCAGCTTAATAATCTTGCGAATAAATTTCAAAGGTCTTACATTGGGCGCATAAACATTCACTAGTGTGTAGATGGTTCGGTTCACTTCAACTACTAATATAAGGTAGCGTCCAAGGGGGTCAGCATGTTCCTGTAAAAGAGAAAAGGTTAATGTGTCCTTGAAAGCAGTCATTACCCCATTCTTTTTTGTAGAGTTTTTGGCAGTAAAGATATGTGGGAATCTGACGTGTGTACATTTTGGGGGGTTCACACTAGAAAAATGAGTCTCTTGTACACATAAGATCTCACACTGTGAGTCCATGGCGGATTTCCAGAGGGCTCTCCTTTTATGCGGGCTGTTCAACCCCCTCACATTATATGACATAAGCTTAAGGGTCATTCCATTGAAGTGTTGTGCATTGCTGCCATCTAGTGGTTGGTCCTATTAGTAGTATTCCAGGTATGTTCAGAGTGCTTGTGATCCGAAAAAGAGAAAAGTAAAACTGTTTCGTAACTTGAGAAGTAACAAAAAAACTAATCAGAGTCAACTGAAGAAAAACTGTACAAGCGTCATAAAGGATAGGCCGCTTGGTATGCGGCAAACAGGTTACGGAAAGCATCTCGTAACTTATGTGGGGGAAAAGGTGAATAGACATTCAACCATACAGCCGAACAACGGGCGTAATGATTAGTCACTCATAGAATATGAGAAGGTCAAAAGGTATCAGGCTTGCAGTGTCCCTGGGAGAGAGGAAAAGGCAGTCTAAGAGAGACACTGGACATCATGTCAAACTTGGATACAGTGGTTATTTACCCTTGTTCTGGCGAGAGTTGTTGCGGCTTTGGCGTGGAGGATTCATGTCCGCAGGGATTCCATCCGCGGGTAGAAGATGCCATTTACGGAGAAGCTCTAGCCCTTTTTCCAGAGTCGCAATTGTATGCGATACATTATTCATGTCCACTAGCAATTTAGCCGGGAAGCCCCATTTGTAGAGGATTTTATGATTGCGCAGCATTTTGGTAATCGGAACCAGGTCTCGCCTGGCGGACAGGGTAGCTTGCGACAAGTCAGCATATAGCGCAATTCCAGAAAATGGATCAGGGAGAGCAGGGTGTTGTCTTGCAAAACGCATGAGCTGATCCTTTACATGGTAAAAATGTATTCTTGCAATAACATCTCGGGGGATTTGATCGGGCAGGAAAGAGGGTTTAGGCAGTCTGTGGGCCCTGTCAATGGTGATGTCTGCTGAACTCAATGACGGAAGGGCTGTCAGCATAAGCTTTTGCAGGTACGCTGTGAGTTCAGCAGGCTTGACTGTCTCAGGTATCCCTCTAAATTTAATATTATTCCTCCTTGCCCTGTCCTCAAGGTCAGCTATCTTAAGGCGCATAGCTTTAATCTCGTCTTCCACCTCAAAGTGAGCATCAACAAGCTCATTGTGTGCCAATGTAAAATCCTCCATTTTTTTCCCCACATATTCTACCCTGCTAGCCACCGCAGCAACTTCTTTTTGTGTGATATGCATAAACGCTGCCATGTCATGTTGGAGGGCCCCCCGCAGGGTTTGCAGCATTTCTTTCATTGTGGTATCTATAATGGGCATCCCTGAGGTGGGAAATGCATCCAGCTGTTGATTATAGTTGGAGGATTCCTCCATTTCTTCCCCTGCAGTTTCCGTGTCATTCAGAGGCTCCCCTCCATCCCCCACCCTTCTCCTTTGTTTAGCAGGGCTATTAAAAGGTGATGATGCTGAATTAAGGGATTGGGGATGTGACTCACCCGAGGATTGCAGTGGATTGCTGGAAGGCTGCATCATGGAGGCTGAGGAACGGCTCCCGGCGCGGGCGCCATCTTGGATTTCTCGGCCCGCTAATGGAGGGAAGAAATCCGTTAGTTTTCGGGGTCCCTCTCTCTCCTTGCGTTTCAGCATTGTTGCCACACTGTACCCCTCGTCTTTCCCAGTCGATCGATATATTTTTTGTGATGCCTGTACCGCTGTGAGCCGCGTTAGTACACCCGGTGTGTCAGAGCTCACCTAACACACATCCATCAGCTCTGGCTGCCGGCTCCGCCCCCCAGCAAATTGGGTCTTGTGTAGGTGTCCTAGAGTCAAGTCCAGTACTTCGTCCCTGACTCCTTTGCTCCTAGTAACCAGAGTTCCACACAGTGAATAGGTCCAACTCAGTTTTATTCTTCTTGCCAAGCAATAAAACAGTTTCTTACTTTGGAAAATGGGGACAGATCAAGGCACAATCCTTTCCCTTCTGCTGCCGACCACTGTGCTGTCACCAGTGGTGAATAGTCACTGCCACTGACTAGGTGATGTAGAGCGTGAACTACCTTCGCTCGCTCTGCCCCTGTCAGGGAAAGAAATCCGTCCAAGGGAGAAATGGAGGCCTCTCTGTCACCAGCGATGCTGCGCCAGACTCTTCAGAGAAGTTACTGCACACCAGTCCTCACGAACTCAGACACGGGCACCCAAGGAGTTAGGGCCCCCTCGGATTCCTCCACCCTCGCGGAACTCAGTCGAAGGTACTGAGCCCCAGGCATCCACCATAGTACCTCACCCCAGGCTAAAGGTGCCTGAGATGGACTCCATCTCTGCTCCGGCTAGGTCAAGGGCACCTAGGCCTGGAACACCGGAACGCCAGCACCCAGGCTGAAGGTGCCTGGTGCGGCCCCATCTTCTGGCTCCGGAATCTAACCCCCGTGATCAGGGTGTCCGCCCCTTTTATGACCTCTCCCTTCACGCCACAGCGGGTTCCCCGCCCCGCTGTACCAGCTCCAGGGGAGGACAAAAGGGCACAGTCTTGCAGTGTGAGCCCAACCCCGGTCCAAAGCAACAATGCCACCTATAGGCCGGCGGGAACTTCACACCACCAGAGTCCTCCAAGATTCACAAAGGGAACCTTGAATTTCCTAACAATCAAGACATCTGGGTTACACTACCACCCAGATGCTTCCCCTAAATTCAAGTACCCGCTACAAAAGCATAGTCCCTTCCCCAACATTCTCCTTTTTTTCCTCATACCTTCTTGTGCTGGTGAAGAGTAGCAGTATGTCCATACCTCTGCAGTCGGCAGCGCCTGCCGGGTTTAGCCTTTCCCATGCGCAGTCCCTGTTCTTGGGCCGCTCACAGCGCTAATAAGACTGGGAACCCCTCTGTGGATCTGTGGGGGTAATTTCGCAGAGTTTCCTCACAGGAACGCAGTCTGCTATTGTACATGATGAATGCAGTAGGAGTCACAAAAGGATCAGCTCCATCTTCCTAGGATGGTGGTTTCCATTTTTATTACAGGCATTGGTTCTCTCCTTTCTTTTAGTCTCTCTTCCCTTCCCCTCCCCTCCCCTCCCCTTTCCTTTGCTTGTTAGGTTCCTTTAAAATTATTGTTGTCTTACTGTTGTTTTTGTTCCTTTAAAACTGTGCAGCTGGATAGGGCAGGTGCCTCTCTGTGCAACAACATCGATGTGCTTATTGCCGGGTTAAGGGGGGGCCTCAGGTGCTCTGTACATCCCGCCAGATAGGAGAATGTCACGGCGCGGCGTCCTCACGGCCGTTTGCACATGCGCGATTCGGGAGCGATACAGAGCCGTAGTTTCTCCGCTCTCTGTACTGGGCGACGCTGGATCTTCTGCGCATGCACGGTCGCTTGGTTCAATGGCGGCCATCTTGGATTCTGGAAAAAAGGCTAGATTTGCCCTTTTTTCCAGAATCAATTCCCAATGGTGGTTTATGGGATTAGCCCACCCACCTTGAGCCTATTTAGGTTCAGATTCAGGGCTGGCTGTCAGAGTCTCCTCAGCTGTGCCCTGCTAGGTTTCTCTGACGCTGCTCTGTGGTAGGTACCTTTTATTTTCTCAAAAAATAAATAAAAGATTTGCCGATAAAAAAAAAATTATGTTTAGAAAAAAAATAAAAAAAGATGACAATATAAAAATGTTTATGTTTTTAAAAAAAAGGGACGCCAAAAACTCCTGGTTCTTTTCCCTTTCTTACTATATTTCCGCAGCTAATCCTTGTGCCCAACTCCGCAATGAGTCATTCATCTTGCAGCAAAGATCCTCACACTTCTATTAGGTATGTGACCAACTATACGTGAGTATAAAAAAAAAAAAAGTGCGCTCACTGGTCTAACGTGAGTTCCTTACATCGTAGCCCTGCCCACTCCAAGAGGTCCAGAAAATCTTCAAGACACTGTGATGACGACAGCCCAGACCGCAGGTCTCATTCTTCACGCCACCGGTCCCGCTCATCAGGGCGTAGGTCCTAACGTCATAGATCAGAGAGGTCAATATCCAGAGGACATGATCGGTCCCCCTCTCCTAGGACTTATAGAAAGAAAAAATGCTGGACATGTGGGGCTACACCGCTACCAGACAGAGTGGTCTGTAAGGACTGTTTTACGGGCTATGTGTCCAACCGCGAGCTAGAAAATCAGCACTCTGTAGATCTGCTCAAGCGCACAATGGACTCCTTCTCTGAGCTTTTGGCTCAACCACTTTTGGCTCAACCACTTTTGGCTCAACCACTTCAGCAGATATCCCAGGTTCAGGATACAGAACCTAATCTCCCTGGTCCGTCTGCAGTCAGTACACCTCTGCCGCCGTCAGGCCGACCAGCTAGAGATTCACCACCTGAAGACTCTTCAGGGGACTCTTCAGATGAGTCAGAACCTTCTGGCTTCAGTCTCTCCTTGGTAAAGCCATTCATCCAGGCAGTCAAAACTGCAATTGCCTGGAAAGACGCAGAAGAGCCTCCCCAACAGTCTACGAGCTACTTCCCTTTCCTCAAAAGGAAGCAGGTCATCTTCCCGTTGATGGGCGAGATTAGTCAAGTCATTCAGAATGAATGATCAAAGACTGATAAAAAACTTTAATTGGGCCAGTTCAATAAACTATACCCCTTACCAGAGTTGGGAACGCAGTCACTAGACTCCATGCCAGTGGTAGATGCGTCGGTGGTGACTCGCAAAAAATATAACTTTGCCAATGGAGGAGTCCGCTTACTTCAAAGACCCTCTAGACAGGCGAATCGACCTGGAGCTGAAGAGGAGCTACTTAGCAGCATGCAAGCCAGCTATCGCCCTCACATCAGTATACAATGCCATAAGATCTTGGACAGATAATATTGAGATGGCTTTGCGTCAGGATGTCCCCATGGAGGATATAATTAAGGCCTTGGAAGAGCTTAGATTGTCAGCGGACTTTGTCGGGGTAGCGGCCATTGACACGATCAGGTGCTCGGCAAGATCCATGTTGCATTCAGTGATGGCGAAGAGGGCCTTGTGGCTGAAACCCTGGACGGCTGACTTATCCTCCAAACAAAATTGGTGCAAAATCCATTTGATGGGAAAGCACTATTCGGAGACAAAATGGATTAAGCTATCTCCAGGCTGTCAGGAGGGAAGTCTGGTATGCTTCCACAGGACAGAAGGATGCGAAGATTCAGCCCTTCCGGCTCCACAGGAGCACAAGCAGACTTTTTGATGCCAGAGTAACCAGAGTAACCCAGGCACTCCCGGTGGGAGCCAGGCTAAAGTTTTTTGTCCCAGTCTAGGCCACCCGCTGCCACAACCCCTGGGTTCTGTCAACAATTCAATGGGGGCACTTTTGGAATTTCTCTCACCCCCCACCTCGGAATTCTTTCAAAGGAACAGAGATTCCATCCTCTCCATTGAAGGCTCAAGCTCTAAAACACTTCCTAACGTCACTCCAACTTCAGGGGGCGTCTGTTCCGGTTCCCTTGGCAGAGCGCTTCGCAGGCTTCTACTCCACCCTATTTATGGTCCCAAAGAGGACAGGTGGGTGGAGGCGTGTGATAGACCTAAAGAGGCTCAACCGGTATATCCGCCCCAAAAGCTTCAAAATGGAGTCCCTGCCAACGATTATTCAGGCAGTCCAGCCAACAAATTGAATGATTTTGGTCGATCTACAGGATGCGTACCTACACGTTCCAATTCTACCTGCATTTCGAAAATATCTGAGATTTGCAGTGGGACGGACCCACCTACAGTTTCAAGCCCTGCCTTTCGGTCTGTGCACCTCTCCCAGGGTGTTCACCAAGATACTAATATCTGCTTTGGTTCCCCTGCGGCAGAGGGGCTTGAGGATATATCACTACTTGGACGATATCCTCCTCCTAGCAAGCAATCCGGGTCAGTTGGTACATCACAGGGAAATTCTACTACAGACCCTAAAAGAGCTAGGGTGTCTGGTGAATTCCGACAAGAGTCAACGAACGCCAACATAGCAGATGATCTACCTGAATGCAATGTTCGACACTTAGGAGGGGACAGTGTCATTACCACCGCGAAGGCAAGGATTGTCATTCAGTGAATGATCAAAGTCATCCGGAGCCTGTATCTGACGGCTTTACAATGCCTGAGCCTCATTGGCACAATGTCTTCCTGTATACCCATGGTTCCTTAGGCCCATTGGCACTTGAGGTATTTCCAGACTGGTTTCTTGGCGCAGTGGAAGAAACAACAACTATCTCAGACGATCCTGCTGATGGGAAAAATGCGCAGGAGTCTTCACTGGTGGACAGTTCTGGAAAACCTCTCCAAGCCTTGTCACCTGGGCTCCCTTCCTTGGATCAGAATTACGTCCAATGCAAGCGGGCAGGGCTGGGGAGCCCATTGCGGGGAAACCAGAATACAGGGGAGATGGTCTTGTTCCACCCAGGGAGTGGTATTCAACATATTGGAGATGAGGGCAGCCTTCTTGGCACTGACCTCTTTAGCATCCCAAATCAGAGGCCAGAGAATACTTCTACGCCTAGACAACAGGGCAGCTGTCGCTTATTTGCACAGGCAGGGAGGCACTCTCAGCAGGTCACTCCTCAAGGAGGTAAAGCCGATCATGCTCTGGGCAGAGAAGAACCTCCTGGACCCCAGAGCGATGTATCTGCCGGGCAGGTTGAACACGGAAGCAGACACGTTATCAAGAAACTTCCTGGACAACAACGAGTGGGCTCTCCACCCCCATGTCTTCCTTCAGATTGCCAACATATGAGATCCCCCTCAGATAGACCTGTTTGCCTCCCCGAATAACACCAAGCTGGACAGATTCTTCTCTCGGCTGCCGCATCCACAAGCCGAGGCAGTGGATGCCCTGTCATGCCCCTGGAGGTTCACCACGGCATATGCCTTTCCTCCAAGGCCAATAATATTCAAATTCCTCCTGAGGCTCCTCAGGGAGTCAGTCCAGGTGGTGGCAGTACTTCCATATTGGCTGAAAAGACCCTGGTTTCCTCTAGCCATGCGCCTCAGTGTGGGCTCTCCAATCAAGATCCCTCCTTTCCCTCAACTTCTGTCGCAGGGCAGTCTAGTTCATCCAAACCCTCAGAAGTTGAATCTTCAAATCTGGAGATTGAGAGGCGAAGGTTCGAGTCCCTAGGGTGTTCCCCAGGAGTCATATCAACCCTTCTAAAAGCCAGGAAGCCTGCAACTAATGCCATATATTCAAGAATATGGGACAAGTTCTTGTCATTTGCTTCCGGAAATGGATTTGATCCAATCCTTCCCTCTACATCTCATGCTCTAGGATTCCTTCAGACAGGACTTGATCTGGGACTTGGTCTGAGCTCCCTCAAAGTGCAGGTAGCAGCAATCTCTGCTGCAACAAATAAGAGATGGGCAGAGGATCCTTTAGTAGTCATTTTCCTCAGAGGTGTATTGAAGAATCGCCCACCTGTCAGACGATCATTTCCTAAGTGGGGTCCCTGATTCTTGAAGTTCTATCTTACCATCCCTTTGCTCCAGTGGAAAAAGTGACAATATGGAACCTGACACTAAAGACAGCTTTTCTGCTAGCCATTACATCTGGCAGAAGGATCTTGGAACTTCACTCTTTAGGGATAGGTGACGACCACATCTCCTTCTTCTCCGACAGAGTGGAACTTCGCCCCCTTCAGGGGTTCACACCAAAGGTCGCTACTCCAAGCCACCTGTTGGGACCCTGGGCACTAAAAGTGTTTACAGACACGGATTCAGAGTCTTGTCACGAGCTGGATGTATCTAGAAGCCACCGGCCCCTTCAGAGATTCTGAGAGACTTTTCATCGTACCATTTGGTAAATACAGAGGCAAAAAAGCTTCCATCAGAACTCTGGCATCTTTGGTTGTAATGCTAATCCAGAAGGCCTACAGGGTGAAGAATATGGAGCCTCCATCCCGAGTGAATGCTCATTCTACAAGGGCAGTCTCAGCTTCCTGGGCAGCAAGGGCTAATGTTTCGTTGGAGACGGTCTTCTCACCATACGTTCCTCAGACACTACCATATTGATCCAGGAGCACTCATGACTGTTGAGTTCGGAACAAGGGCAGTTCAGGTTGCTCTGTCCTTTTCTAATGAAACATTTTTTTTAAGCATTATCCCACCCATGTTAGCTAGTTATTTATCATAGGTATGCTGCCATGGAGGCACCAGGAAAACAGAAAATTGTATCATACTTACCAGTAATTTTCCTTTCCTGGTGCCTATCCATGGCAGCATACGCTCCCACCCTCGGTATTCTATTCTACAGAGAATGTTGGGGGAGGGACTATGCCTTTAATTTATGCTATTCACTAGTCCTGAAGGAGAAGTCGAGGCGGAGCTCTATCACAGGTATGCTGCCATGGATAGGCACCAGGAAAGGAAAATTACTGGTAAGTATGATACAATTTTCCGTTTTATTTTTGGTGCTATTTGATCACCTCTGCATTTGTTTTTGTTTTTTACTATAAATACAAAAGACGACAAAAAAAAAAAAATGGGATATTTTAATATTTAGTTTGAAAATTTAGAAAAAAGGAAATTTTTCTCCTTCATTGATGTACACTTATGAGGCTGCACTGATGGGCACCGATAAGGTGGCAAGGGTGGGCACTGAGAGGTGGCATTGCTAGTTGGCACTGGTGGGCATTGAGAAGTGGCACTGCTAGGTGGCACTGATTGGCACCAGTGGTGGGCATTGATAGGTGGGACTGGCAGGGGCTACTGATTGTCACAGATGACGCAGAATTGCCTCTTTCTCTTCGGGCCCGATGTCCCTTGCACATAAGCCGGTGATTGCCTTTTTTATGCTCACGCTGTCAACACAAGGAGAAAACAAAAACCATTAACAAGCTTTTGTTTATATCACGTGATCAGCTGTCATTGGCTGACAGCTTATCATGTGGTAAGGGGCAGGGATTGGCCCCTTACTCGGATCTGTCATCACCCGAGTCTCAGTGACTAGCTATAGCGCTGATCTCAAGTGATTAATGAGGGTCTAAATGGGCCATTGACATGCATCACAATTCAACTTAGGAATGTGTCTTTGCAAAGTTAAACTAAATGAAATCCTTTATTATTTTTGCTTGGGGATAGAGTGCAGAGGGATTAGAAGTCTAGACAGTTTTTTGGGGATGTCTGCACCCCTGATAGGTTAAAGACAACTCCCAAATTTGGCCACTTTATCCTTCCAAATAATTCACTTCCTGTCACATAGCCACACAGGAAGTGAGGGAAAAATCCCTACCAATGTCTTTCCTTGGGGACACACAGGTCAATCTAAATACTTTCCCCATTATGTACATTGCACTCCAGCATTTTGCTGGGTACACCCCAAATTATTAGGTATTTTGGACTTTGGGGTTTATTTACTAAAGGCAAATCCACTTTGCACTACAAGTGCACTTGCTGGATATCCGAGGAGGACATGCAAGGAAACAAAAAAACACCATCTTTGCTTTTACATGATTAGATGTTACAATCACCAATGCTTCCCCTCAGATTTTCACTTGTACTGCAGAGTGGATTTGCCTTTACTAAACCCCAAACTACCCAATGATTTAGGGTGTACACAACAAAGTGCTAGAATGCAATTTGCTTAATGGGGTCACTAGTTAGATTGATCAGTGTGTCCCCAAGAAAAGACATTGGTAGGGTTTTACCTTCACTTCCTGTTCAGCTGTGTGACAGGAAGTGAAGCCAATTTTACTAAAAGGGACACAAAGCCCAACCTAATAAAACAAAAACAAGCAGGGGTTCTAACACTTACTCTGTTTACTCGGTTTCCCTCAAAATGCCCTCAATTATAATCGTACTGCCTTGAGCAATTTTTAAGTGCAGTGCTCTAAATCAGTGCTTCTCAAGTACCCCCAACAGGCCATGTTTGCAGGTTTTCCTTCATCTTGCACATTTGCTTTAAATCACAGTCAATGGTTTGGTATTTTGGACAGCAATTCTCGATAAGATAAATTCACAAAACATGTCCTGTTGGGGGTACTTGAGGATTGAGGCTGAGAACCACTGCAGTAAAAAGGAAAATTTAATATTTACCGCTCTGTATTTTTTATTTCCTGGTGACTATCTATGGCAGCACACAATACATGCATATGCTCCCATGAAGGCACCAGGTTAGACAAATCACACCTGTTTTGTTTTGACATGCCAATAAGCATAGTTAAGCTACAGCTGTCACATTTGTTGCATAGAATACAAAAAAAAAAAAAAAAATCAAACTTTGCATCAAATTTTATTGGTCAACAAAATAGGATTTGGAAAACACAAAGGGAAGCAAAAAAATAAATAAATAAAAAAGACATGAAGGTAAATTTGAAACATTAGTCACATCTTGAGAAAGATTTAGCAAAACAATGCAGCCCAGACAATTAAATCAAAGTGAACAAACGACACACATTAACAACATCAAAAATATTTCAGGGGAACATATCCCCCACACAAAAAAACAAACAATCAACAAAAGTAAAACAAACATTTGTTTTGCAAATAACAAATAAAATGCATGTGTTACAAACTCGATAAGGACACCAAAATGTACATTTTGCCGGCCGGCGCCACACACACAATCTTGCCTCTTTTCAGGGCAAGGAAGAGAATGCTATATGCAAGCTTTATATAACATAGGTTTGTGTGCTAATGGGGCAAAAGTTATACAACAAATACCATTGCAGTCTATGGGAACTGACTTGTTAATTTTGCTAGTCCCCACTTGGCTGGCTTTTCTTCTAGTTATTGGCCTTAAAATGGGGGCCCAGGTCCCACCCTAAGGGACATATATCAATGTCACCAATTTGGACAACACCAAAAACAAAACAAGGGGAAGTGCCTTTAAATATGCCAAATTGTTTAAGGGCCATTTCACACCACATGCAGTGCATTGCGTTTTTTATGCATCAAAAATGCATGGAAAGTTGGTTATATGGTTCTAAATGGCAGTGTTTGTTCCAGTGCGTTCCAGTTCCACAAAAAAAGTAGAACATGCTGCATTTTACCTGCACTGGACTGCACTGCAACGCTGCAAAACGCATCAAAAACACACTGGAACTCACCGGAACACACCTAAATACACCAAAAATGCACTGGAACACACTTGTCCTTATCTATGGTTAATAAAAAAGAGGGGTGAAAAAAAAGCACTGAACTGCATCAAAAACGTACCAAAAATGCACTGGAACGCATCAAAAACGTGCATGCATAAAAGCACCTGGAATGCATCCGGATTGCTTTCTATGGTTTGAACTGGCCTAAGGGCCAGTTCACACCATAGAAACGCAGTCTGGATGCGTTCCAGGTGCTTTTCTGCATGCGCGTTTTTGACGCGTTCCAGTGCATTTTTGATGCGTTTTTGGTTAGTTTTTGATGCAGTCCAGCGCTTTTTTCCTCCTCTTTTCACTTAGGACAAGTGTGTTTGAGTGCGTCTTTGGTGCATTTAGGTGCGTTCCGGTGCATTCCAGTGCGTTTTTGGTACGTTCCGTAGCATTTTTGATGTGTTTTACTGTGGTCCAGTACAGTTCTGTACATAAAAAAATGCAGCATGACCAATTTTTTTTTTCCTTTCTGAAACGCACTGGAACGGACTGCAGTGGTGTGAACTATGCCATTGGCATTAATGTGATCAACTTTCTTTGCGTTTTTTCATGCATCAAAAAAACGCACTGCACTGCATCCGGTGTGAACAGGCCCGAAATATCATACCTGGGGGGTGTCTATAGTATGCCTGTAAAGTAGCGCATGTTTTCCATGTTTATAACAGTTCGAGAGCAAAATTACATTTCTAAAGTAAAATAATAGTCATTTAAAAGTACTCGCGGCTGTAATGAATTGCTGGTTCCCATCAATACAGATAAAAGTCATTGAAAGTCTTTGAAAAAAAAAAATGCGTGGGGGTTCCCCCAAATTCCATTACCTGGCCCATCAGGTCTGGTATGGATATTAAGGGGAACTCTGCGCCAAATTAAAAAAAAATGGCGTGGGGGTTCCCCTCAAAATCCGTACCAGGCCCTTCAGGTCTGGTATGGATTTTAAGGGGACTCCCGCACCAAACTTAAAAAAAATGGCGTGGGGGTCCCCCTAAAAATCCACACCAGACCCTTTATCCGAGCACGCAACCTGGCAGGCCGCAGGAAAAGAGGGGGGGACGAGAGAGCGCCCCCCCTCCTGAACCGTACCAGGCCACATGCCCTCAACATGGGGAGGATGCTTTGGGGGTCCATGACCCCTCAAAGCACCATGTCCCCATGTTGATGGGGACAAGTGCCTCATCCCCACAACCCTTGCCCGGTGGTTGTGGGGGTCTGCGGGTGGGGGGATTGTCGGAATCTGGAAGCCCCCTTTAACAAAGGGGACCCCCAGATCCCGCCCCCCATGTGAAATGGTAATAGGATACAAATGTACCCCTACCATTTCACAAAAAAAAGCGTCAAAAATGTTAAAAATTACAATAGCCGGTTTTTGTCAATTCCTTTATTAATGTCTTCTCCTTTCTTCCATCTTCTTCTTCCACCTTCTTCTTCCATCTTCTTCTTTTCTCCATTCGGGTTTCTTCCTCCATCTTGTTCTTCATCTTCACCTTCCTTCTTCCTTCGGTGTTCTCGTCCGCATCTTGCTCCGGCTTCTTGTTCCTTTATTCTTTCTCTGGCCGATCCGCTTGAATTCGAGGTTCCCGCTGTGTGACGCTTCAGTTCATCAGTTCTCCTCTGGGTCCGCTGCCACCCGGTGACCCCGCCCCCCTCTGACGCACATGGATTTCACGGGGACTTTCCCAGTGGTGTCAGAGGGGGGCGGGGTCACCGAGTGGCAGGGGACCCAGAGGAGAACTGAAGAACTGAAGCGTCACACAGCGGGAACCTCAAATTCAAGCGGATCATCCGTAGAAAGAAGAGGGGAACAAGAAGCCAGAGCAAGATACGGACGAGAACACCGAGGGAAGAAGGAAGATGAAGATGAAGAACAAGATGGAGGAAGAAACAAGAATGGAGAAAGAAGAAGATGGAAGAGGATGGAAGAAAGGTGAAGACATTAATAAAGGAATTGTCAAAAACCGGCTATTGTCATTTTTTTTTGTGAAATGGTAGGGGTACATTTGTACCCCATTACCATTTCACATAAGGGGGGGCGGGATCTGGGGGTCCCCTTTGTTAAAGGGAGCTTCCAGATTTCGATAAGCCCCCTACCAGCAGACCCCCACAACTACCGGCAAGGGTTGTGGGGATGAGGCCCTTGTCCCCATCAACATGGGGACATGGTGCTTTGGGGGGGACATGTGGCCTGGTACGGTTCAGGAGGGAGGGGGGGCGCTCTATCACCCCCCCTCTTTTCCTGCGGCCTGCCAGGTTGTGTGCTCGGATAAGGGTCTGGTGTGGATTTTTAGGGGGACCCCCACAACATTTTTTTTTTAAGTTTGGCGCTGGAGTTTCCCTTAAAATCCCTACCAGACCTGAAGGGCCTGGTACGGATTTTGAGGGGGACCCGCACGTAATTTATAAAAAAAAAATGGCGCGGAGTTCCCCTTAATATCTATACCAAACCTGAAGGGCCTGGTAATGGAATTTTGGGGGACCCCCTTTTTTTTTCAAAGACTTTCAATGACTTTTCTCTGTATTGACGGGAGCCGACAATTCATTACAGCCGCGAGTGCATTTAAATGCCTTTTTTTTCCTTTAGAAATGTCATTTTGCTGTCGGACTGTTATATAATGGCAAGTTTAGGAGGTGCGCCTGTTCAACTTATGCAAATGCATTTACGTGACTTGACATTTACTAAGATTTTGCCGGCGCATTGAACCGGCGCATTTGAAGTAAAATTGCCGCGCAGTGCATACAAAATCTCTCGCAGTTATAAACGCAATTGCCGGTGCAGCGGGCTGGTTCAGAAAAAGTTACTTTCTGATTCTATTTTGAGCATATTTTTTACTTGGGCAGTTGTCACTAAACTTCCTCACATCACCCCACGTCACCCCCATTATATTGGCACTTCCAGCTTCTTTATATTTTAATTTGAAGATGCCGTGCGCCAGGTCCATAGTGGCGCACTGAGCGCCTCCTCCCGTGCACCGAGAACACTATAGTAAATAGGGAATAGTGCTGCGTTACCGGCGCTAATGTTTCGCAAATACCAAAACTGACGCTGCTCACGCAGATGCGCCGATACTCATGGCGCAAACGTTTTGTAAATCAGCCCCATAGTGTCTCAAGACATTTTAGAGACCACCACAACAGAAACCCGAAATGCATGACGTTCTATGGCATTGACAAAATTAAGGGACATTGGAGAGGTGACAACAAGAAAATCAAAGTCTCTCAGAATGAAACAAAATGGATATTCCAGTTAGACACCCTCCAGCCCATGGGAATGAATATTGATCTAGACTTAAATAGTTTTTTAACCAATTTTTAGTTTAGCTTCAAGCAATAGACCAAACATATGTTTCTATATCAGGAGTTGATTCTAAATGAATGTCCCGACCATTAATTATCTCATTTTTTATCACAATATTTTATCATGATTTTACAATCACTTTTATATTAATAATTTTTAACACCTCATACCTCCAAAATATGATAAAATATATATATTATATATAGTAGTATACATATTCTAAGATCTACCCTCTCCTATACACAATACTAGGATCACTCCGAATCTGCATCTATCTACTATCCGTTTCCAAACAGAAAGTTCAATATAGGAATATTCATATCTTCTCCTTTTTTGAATAGGAATACACTTCTTTCCATACTCCTCTTGCATTATTTATATTATTTTATTTATATTATTCTATTATTACAGTATTTTATTTTATTTTTATGTACTGGGGTATTCCCCTTTAATCCCTCAGAGACTACGTTACCCAGTAGACAATGGGACACCCAGGGTGCTTTGCTCCGCACAGAGACTCCTGGGGTGGGGTTTATAAGGGAGAGGCGGAGCCCACTCTTTCTCTTTGGAACACCACCCTGCTTGCAAGAGGATCCCTGTGTGAACCTGCTGCTGGTGCAAGGTCTGAAGCCTGGGCCTTGCACATCTCCAAAGAGCCCTCCGCCAGCCTAGCGGAACCTGAGGGACATCTTTTCATCCTTGCTGTACCGTACCAGGAGGACCGAAGACCCGGATGTCGATGGATCCATGTGCCTAGACGCATCGGCGGAGGAAACGGACTTGGACTGGTCCGGTTGGTGAGAGAGCACTTGCTCACAGACAAAATACTATATCTCTACTACCCTGTTGGGTTACAAAGTTTTGTTCATCAAGTGCACCACCGAGTTTTGATAGCGAAGATTCCTTTACAGAACTTCCATTTAGTTCAGTCAGGCCTGACTGCATAGGTAGACATTGCTGGGTGTCAGTCTGCCCATGAGGGGAAGTAGCTGAAAAAGGTAATCGTTAGAGTTGCATAGCAATACATATCTGGTTCTCTGTGTCAATTACTGTGCTGCTTTATCACTGTGTGCCTTATTGTGGTAGTGTGTCATAGAGAATTACAGAGGGATTGTGATTTCATCATCCCCTAGGCTAACTGTGCCACGAGAGGCTAGAGTAGATTGCCGGGGGTTGACAGTGCAGTGTACAGGGCCCGAAACAATACCAGCGGCCTTCTTAAGTTGGGGGTATTGCTATATTTATATCATAATATTCATACATTAAATTTCATCTTACATTCCAAGTTTATATTATAATGTCACCGGATGTCTAGGGGTTCACATGTTTTTACATATTCAAATGTTTTTATACAAATAATTAGTATTAAAGTTGGTTTTAAATCTGCTATATTTGCAGCACACCGTGATACACAGGCAATCAGTGTGGTTGTCTAAATACATTGAGGATATTCTCCTGGATTTACATACAGGGTATTCCCTCGAAAGACACAGTAATGTTTCAGTTATGTAGACTCCGGTCCTCAAAATATCACCAAGCATGGCGGCGGCAAATTAAACTACCATGTAGGAGACTTTGGTCTACAAAAATCCCATCAAACATGGCCACCGTAATTCAGCTATTGCAGGCACCGGTCTGCAAATCTCACCCAAAATGGGCGCCATTGCAATTCAGCCATCTGCGGACTTCGGTCTGCAAATCTCACCCAAAATGGCCGCCGTATACATGTGATCGCGGTCTGCTATAAATAGGAAGTGTGGCGAGCGTTATGCACGCTCCAGGTGACGTCAGTACAACAAAACCGGTAGGGCAGAGTCAGCACAAGCTCGCATCACTTCCGTCTGTCAGCACTATCTGCGCTTTTTACAAATGTGAATACCTTATCACACTTTTTAATCAATAAAACTGTGTTTAAACGGTAATACACTATTGGGCGTCCCTTCTTCTCCCTTCATACGGGTTTCTACTGGAGTTCCACCACCAGCGCAACAGTGATAGGCGAACCGCCAGAGTGCCCCACAGTGGCAGACAATGTGAATGTCTCATACCCCTAGTGGGTAAGGAATATCTGGTGAGTGCAGCTTATATAAGAGCACGGATAGCCACGTTTTCTGTGACCACTTACAAAGATACAAAAAAGTTTTTTTCCACAAGGCACGCTTTAACAAATTTTCATCAAGCACTTGAGACTTTAATTTTCAATTTTATGGCATATAATTTTCTTATGATGAACTATTAATGATTCAGGTTACACTACCATCATTATTATAATTTTTTGTTTTTTTTCAGCACTGTTTTTCTGATGATTTTTTACCATTTTATGCTTTTACCTATTACAGTTTTTGCATATTACTACACATGTTTATTTATTCATTAATGTTTATATATCAATTTTCACAGTATATCACTAGTATTTATTGAAGCACTAGCATTTATTTGCACACACATCAATTGCACTTTATTAAGGGAATTAACCCTATGAGATAACAAAGAACAGCACCACATCTACTTTCCCAATTTTTTCGGTCTTCAAGGGATCTCATTAAAAAAAAAATAATCGTTACATCCAGCAGCACTGAATGTGCGTTCCGAAAGAACACTGGATGCAGGACAGGGCAGTAGCTCAATTGCATACTGTGCAAGCTCCGGCCAGTGATCCATCCTCAAGATCCAGTAACCCAGTGGATTTTCGGTTGGAAAGGTCTCCAAGTCTGATCTTGCCCCTAGGTATTCCTGCACCATGTAAATCAGTCGCTGGCGATGGTTCCTGGAAACGATCAGACCTTGGGTCTGCGGACTAAAAAATTGTCTGAATGCATCGGTCAGACGGCCACCTTCTCCACCACTCCTTCTGTGACTGACCAAAGCCTCAGCAATACGTTGTCCAGGAGGACCAGGAAATTGTAACCTCCAAGGCTCTGGAAACACTTTTGCACAAACCTTTCTGCAAGGCCTCCCGAAGATGTTTAATCCTCTGCTCCCTCTGCGAAGGCTGGATAAGTTCTGCAACTTTACCCTTGTAACGTGGATCAAGAAGGGTTGCCAGTCGGTAGTGATCACTCTCCTTGATCACACAAATCCGAGGGTCCTTTCGCAGGCTTTGCAGGATCAGGGAGGCCATGCAGCGTAGGTTTGCTGAGGCATTTGATCCGGAGTTCTCTAGGTCACTAAGAGTGACATGATCCGCAGCCACCTCCTCCCAGCCACGTACAAGTCCATGGGTTTCTGGGGACTTTAAATGACCCCTTGAAGACTGCTGCAGATGCTGAGTGCTAGGCTCCACCTCCATGCTGACAAAATCCTCCTCCTCTTCCTGTATGAGCGGCGGGCCTGCAGAAATACTGTCTGGATAAAGGGGACCTTGAGAGGTAAGGAAGTCCTCCTCTTCCTCCCTTGTTCTGCCTCAAGTGCCCTGTCCATTATTCCACGCAGCGTGTGCTCCAACAGGAAGACAAGAGGGACAGTATCACTGATGCATGCACTGTCACTGCTCACCATCCTCGTGGCCTCCTCAAATGGTGACAGGACAGTGCATGCATCCTTGATCAGTAGCCACTGGCGTGGCGAAAAAAAGCTAAGCTCCCCTGACCTGTTCTGGTGCCATACTCACACAGGTACTCATTTATGGCCCTCTGCTTCGTGTACAGCTGCTGCAGCATTGCCAATGTTGAGTTCCACCTGGTTAGTATGTCATAGATGAGGCGGTTCTTGGGCAGGTTGCATTCCTTTTCAAGGTCAGCCAACCGAGCACTGGCATTAAATGACCGGCGGAAATGCCCACACCTGGCCTGCCTCAGGAGATCCTCTAAGCCCGGGTACCCGCACAAGAACCGCTGCACCACCAAATTAAGGACGTGAGCCAAACAGGGAACATGGGTCAACTGCCCCTATCAAAGAGCGGAGAGGAGGTTGGTGCCATTGTCGCAAACCACCATTCCTGGTTGAAGCTGGCATGGGGTCAACCACCTCCGAGCCTGCCCCTGAAGAGATGACAGAATCTCTGCCCCGGTGTGGCTCCTGTCCCTTAAGCAGACCAACTCAAGCACCGCATGACATCTTTTTGCCTGAGTGCTTGCGTAGCCCCTAGAACGCCTACGGAGAACCACTGGTTCCGAGGACAAATTTGCACAGGAAGAGGCCACAGAGGAAGAAGAAGAGGAGGGGGTGGAGAGAGAGGTGTGGCAGAATCACCACTACCAGCATTTCAGAGGCGTGGTGGCGGAACAAGCTTCAACAATACTGCACCCTGTCCTGCATCCTTCCCAGCTGCCAGCAGGGTTACCCAGTGCACCGTGAAAGAAAGGTAACGTCCCTGTCCATGCCTGCTGGACCATGAGTCAGCGGTAATATGCACCTTACCACTGACGGCCCTGTCCAACGAGGCCAAGACATTGCCTTCCTAGAAAAAAAATGGTGTTTGGGAACCTGCCACTAAGGTAACGCACATTCCACAAATTCTCGAAAGGGGGTTGAGTCTACCAGCTGAAACAGCAGCAGTTGGAGTGCTAGAAATTTAGCCAAACTAGCATTTAGCCGCTGAGCATGTGGATGGCTGTGACCGAATTTCTTTTGCCGGTTTAGCAACTGGGGTAGGGAAATTTGCCTGCTACAATCGGATGTTGGTGTACCTCTAGCAGATTGCCCGGAAGTACTTGGGAAACCTAGGTCTACACCTTGATTCCTCTCAGTGCAGGTCTCTGAGAGGACTGAAGGTATAGTGGGGTTAGAGATCCCAGCTGATGAGGAGCAAGGAGAGGTCCGCCTTGTTCTTTGGTGTGGGTCTTTTAAGTACTGTTGCCAACGGACTGCATGGCAGGTCGACATATGTCTGGTCAAGCAAATGGTGCCCAAGGGGCTGGTGTTTTGGCCACGCTTAATACGCTTCAGACATATGTTGCAAACAGCAATCAAAAAAGGCCAACACCAAAGAACTTTTGAAAAAAACGTGCAGTCAGCAGCGCCCTGTACATGCGGAGCTCTGCGGTGTGATGCAGTCGGTTGGCTGCCCTTAAGCTGGCCCCTGGAGTGTATCCTGCCTCGTTGGAGATGTGCCTCTTCCTCCTCCTCTCTTCTATCAGGCACCCACGTAGAGTCAGTGACCTCATCATCCCCTCCCTCCTCGCTACTGGAGAAAACCTGGCAGTATGCTGAAGCTGGGGGAACATGACTGCCAGTTTCTTGTCCTTCTTGGGCACTCCCTCTCCCTGGGCTCACATTACTGTCTTCATCCTCAACCTGGGTACCATCATCAGAGCCTTCAAAACGCTGCGCATCCTCCTGCAGCATGTACCCTACACTGTGGTCAAACAGTTCGGGGGACTCCTCAGGGCATGAGGGTGGGGCTAGGGAAGAAGAGACTGATGACATTGAGCCAATGGAAGAGGCCGCTTTGGCAGCTGCATTGGCAGACAAAGTACTCTGAGCCTGAGTGACAGTGGATGAGGATGACTTGGTCATCCACTCTACCAACTCTTCTGCATGTTGTGGCTCAACGTGGCCAGCTGACGAAAAAAAGGCCAAGCGCGCCCCACGGCCACATGCTGAGGGTGCACCGTGTCCACGACCAGCACTGTTGGCTGTAGACACAGAGCCTGCTTGCCCTCTTTTAGTGGCCTATGAGCATCTGCCTCTCCTTGGTGGCCTTCCAGACATACTGTACAATTAGATTAGCAAAACAACGCCTGAAGTTTACTAAAAACAGTACACCAGGAATGGCCTGCAGTCAGGTATTGGCTTGGCTGGACTAGAATGCAGTGGATATATATGTAGGAGACTGTATATATATTTTATGCACTGCAGATCACTGAGTCGCCTGCCTGAAAGTGTCTTTGAACACGCACTCCAGGAATGGCCTACAGTCAGGTATAGGCTTGGCTAGACTATATATATATATATACAAGCCTGTATTTATATATACCGTATTTTTCGCACCATAAGACGCACTTTTACCCCCCCAAAAAATAGGGAAACGTGTCCCTGCGTCTTATGGAGCGAATACTGAGCAGGCTCCGCCCCCCCCATCGCCGCCGCCGTGTCAGAATACAGACACTCGGCTTCTCTGTGGAGGAGAGATGACAGGATGTGAGGCATATCCTTGCTGGGGCATACCAAGGGGGAGCGGGTGGAGACGGTCTGCCCCAGGTGCCAAAACATGGGGGTTGTCAGTGTTGTTGCTATAATGGTGCACTCCGCACCCAGGTAAGTTGACACCCGCCAGATGTGACCCCATCCTGCAAACGACAAGAGCCCTGGATGGCTTTTTTTTTTTCAGCTGGAACACCCCCGGCGCCTTGGTCTGGTCCAGTCTCACTTCCTGCCTCTCTCGACTTGCCGCTGCTGCTGCTGCAAATTATGTCCTCAGTCCTCCTTCCTAGCTGCTGCCCGGGTGTATCTGATGCTGAGAGCCAGCCAGAGGGGGTTGTGGATTGTAATGGCAGTGTCCTCCACTGCCTGAGGTGAGTGATAAGGGGGTGGGAGGTGTGGGATGGTATCCCACTGTTCATCATTTGAGCTGTTGTTATATGAGAGGCTGAGGGGGTGTTTGTGTCTGCCCTGCCACCCTGAGCTGATCTGGGAAGAGGGGGGAGGTTGCTGTGTGTCCACCACCACCCAGGTATAGTGTAGCTGAGCTTATTTGATAGGGGGGCTGATATTGCTGTGTGTCTACCACCCACCTATAGTAGTAATATAATATTAAATATTTTAGTACATCATTTGGTTCAGAATATTTTTTTTCTTGTTTTTCTCCTGTAAAACCTGGGTGCGTCTTATGGTCAGGTGCGTCTTATGGAGCGAAAAATACGGTATGTTAAATGCACTGCAGCTCACTGAGTCACCTGCCTGCCTGCCTGAAAGTGTCTCTGAACACGCACTCCAGGAATGGCCTACGGCCTACGGTCAGGTATAGGCTTAGATAAGACTATATATATATATATATATATATATATATATATATATATATATTTGTCGTCAGAGTCTTCGAGTCCTCGAGTGTGACAGTGATAACCCTAATGCACCAAGGCCTGAGGTGTGCCTTGGCCTAGCTGGTCAGTATGCCTGAAAAGTGGGCATACCCTGAATGTAAGAATAAGAATAAGGAAAATAGAATGAGTATGCATGAATCTGGGGGAACGGGTGGGTGGGAGCCCAGAAATGACGGCAACCCAGACCCGACAGGGGAGGAGGCTTAAGTAGCCCTCTCAGTCTCCTCCCACAAATACAGGCTGGCCTGCGGCCAGCCTTACCACTTGTCGTCAGAGTCTTCGAGTCCTCGAGTGTGACAGTGATAACCCTAATGCACCAAGGCCTGAGGTGTGCCTTGGCCTAGCTGGTCAGTATGCCTGAAAAGTGGGCAAAAAGAGACAACTGTAGGTGAAGAAGGGAAGGTAACGAACAGAGAAGTAGCACGCACCCGGACGGCAACAGTATCTGAACCCGGTCCCGTGCAAGAATGGAATAAGCCTGATGCCCGGCACAATCCAAACATGAGAATGACCTGCTAGCAAATGAGAGGATACGTGGGGGAAAGGAAGCAAAGGCTGGCCCGAGGAGCCTCTGCAACCGATGGGCGAGTAGATCGTAATACTCCAACCGGACATCAAAGATGTGCCTCCGGCCTACCCATACTAGGTATGGGGAAGAGAGGGAGAGGGCAAAAATTGACGACTGGCAGGAGTTGTAGGACTGGATACCTGGAGGATGGGTTGCCGGAGTAGGCGGAAAAGGCCAAGCGCCACGGCATTGAGCATCGTCAAGCATGGGAGAAACATGCCAGACACAGAACACTGGTCCCACCTGACTCAATCGGATCGTGCCACCGCCTGTGACCTGACAAGCGACTGAATCCTGAACCGAGAAAGGAAGGTCAGACTCCATCCCGGGCAAGAAGTCTCATGGCATGATGCAGACATGCCTAGACAAAAGATCAGAGCCGCTAGCGGAACCCCAAACCCACCCCTGTGGCCGACAAGGGGCCGTGGCTCAGCACACACCCCGAGAAAGACTGTGAAACCCTAGGTGGTGACCAGGGCCTCAGCAACAGAATGCTGATTTTAGTAAAATGAAGACTGCTTCCTACCCAAGGGTGAACCCAGTGATGAATGACATCCGCATCAACTAGCCCTGGCAACGGGCAGGACTGATGGAAGCGAGTGCAAGCAATGTTTGATGAAGGCGAAGATGCCAGCGCAGCCCAACCTGAGAACACAAACCAGAGAAATGACAGACAACCAGACATGAGAACAACAACGAGCCTACCTAAGAAGAGAACATGCAGAAGTGACAAGACCACCGCGCGTACATGAACCTGATGACGGATGACCCCCCCCACCTTGTGTGAGTGGCGAGTGAGCCCGAGTAACCTGTAGCGCAGAGACAGGCAATTAACTGAACACTCAGGGCTGGTGTACCCACGGACCGTGGTGGGTGATCGTATAGGTGTAAGAATGAACGTGCATCGTATGACGTATGGTATACGGGCGAGAAGATTGTGGTCAACAATCATTAAAAACGAAACCTCAGCCCGTATGGATCTGTAGACGTGACAGATCCGGAAATGTGTGCCCTAACTAACCCAGGTACAAACATGGACGAAGATAACATGACACATAGTAACCAACAAAGAAGAGAACAGCTACCGGAGTATGCCGTGACTGGACCACAACACCCCTCTGGAACGCTAAGACTGAAACGTTGCAACGGAAATGCTGAGACTGAATGCTGAGGCGGAAATGCTACGACAGAAATCTAGAGGCAGAAATGCGAGGACAGAAATCCTGGGGCAGCAAAATGCAACGACAGAAATCCTGGGGCAGCAAAATGCAACGACAGAAATCCTGGGGCAGCAAAACGCAACGACAGAAATCCTGGGGCAGCAAAACGCAACAACAGAAATCCTGGGGCAGCAAAACGCAACGACAGAAATCCTGGGGCAGCAAAACGCAGCCAGAAATCCTGGGGCAGCAAAACGCAGCCAGAAATCCTGGGGCAGCAAAACGCAGCCAGAAATCCTATGAGCTATGAGTAAGCATCATACCCTGATGTGAAACGCGTTAGCCTTGCCCTGCATGAAGTGACAAGACCACCAGAAATCCTGGGGCAGCAAACGCAGCCAGAAATCCTATGAGCTATGAGTAAGCATCATACCCTGATGTGAAACGCGTTAGCCTTGCCCTGCATGAAGTGACAAGACCACCGCGCGTACATGAAACCTGATGACCCCACCCTTGTGTGCGTGGCGAGTGAGCCAGAGTAACCTGTAGCGCAGAGACAGGTAATTACACTGATCACTCAGGGCTGGTGTACCCACGGACCGTGGTGGGTGATCGTATAGGTGTAATGAATGAAGGTGCATCGTATGACGTATGGTATACGGGAGAGAAGATTGTGGTCAACAATCATTTAACAACGAAACCTCAGCCCGTATGGATCTGTAGACGTGACAGATCCCAAAATGTGAGCCCTAACTAACCCAGGTACAAACATGGACGAAGATACAAAGATACATGGTAACCAACGAAGATAAGAACGGAAGAACGGCAGAAATGCCGGGGCAGAAATGCAATGACAGAAATGCCGGGGCAGAAACGCAATGACAGAAATGCCGGGGCAGAAACGCAATGACAGAAATGCTGGGGGCAGAAATGCAATAACAGAAATGCTGGGGGCAGAAATGCAATGACAGAAATGCCGGGGCAGAAATGCAATGACAGAAATGCCGGGGCAGAAACGCAATGACAGAAATGCCGGGGCAGAAACGCAATGACAGAAATGCTGGGGGCAGAAATGCAATAACAGAAATGCTGGGGGCAGAAATGCAATGACAGAAATGCTGGGGGAAGAAATGCAATGACAGAAATGCTGGGGGCAGAAATGCAATGACAGAAATGCTGGGGGCAGAAATGCAATGACAGAAATGCTGGGGGCAGAAATGCAATGACAGAAATGCTGGGGGCAGAAATGCAATGACAGAAATGCCGGGGCAGAACGCAATGACAGAAATGCTGGGGGCAGAAATGCAATGACAGAAATGCTGGGGGCAGAAATGCAATGACAGAAATGCTGGGGGCAGAAATGCAATGACAGAAATGCTGGGGGCAGAAATGCAATGACAGAAATGCCGGGGCAGAACGCAATGACAGAAATGCTGGGGGCAGAAATGCAATGACAGAAATGCTGGGGGCAGAAATGCAATGACAGAAATGCTGGGGGCAGAAATGCAATGACAGAAATGCTGGGGGCAGAAATGCAATGACAGAAATGCTGGGGGCAGAAATGCAATGACAGAAATGCTGGGGGCAGAAATGCAATGACAGAAATGCTGGGGGCAGAAATGCAATGACAGAAATGCTGGGGGCAGAAATGCAATGACAGAAATGCTGGGGGCAGAAATGCAATGACAGAAATGCTGGGGGCAGAAATGCAATGACAGAAATGCTGGGGGCAGAAATGCAATAACAGAAATGCTGGGGCAGAAACACAATGACAGAAATGCTGGGGGCAGAAACGCAATAACAGAAATGCTGGGGGCAGAAACGCAATAACAGAAATGCTGGGGGCAGAAACGCAATAACAGAAATGCTGGGGGCAGAAATGCAATGACAGAAATGCAGGGGTGGAAATGAAATAACAGAAAAGCTGGGGAAGAAAATGCTGGGGCAAAACGCAACCCCCCCCATGATACCCCACGTGAGTACCGGGAGGTGAGCAGGCGAGTGAGCACCCCCCCCATGGAGCCAGGGTGAGAACCAGGAGGCCTGTGGTGAGTACCGGGAGGTGAGCAGGCGAGTGAGCACCCCCCCCATGGAGCCAGGGTGAGAACCAGGAGGCCTGTGGGCGTCCCCTCCATGGTGCACGGCGTGGGTTCCAGGGAGGTGAACTTGACAAGGCAGAGAGACTGGAAACGCAGAGACTGGAAACGCAGAGACTGGAAACGCAGAGACTGGAAACGCAGAGACAGGATGTTATGACAAAATTGCAGTATTGCAAGGAAAACTACCAGCCACCTCCCCCCCCCCCCCCTGCTGCCAGCGAGATCCCTGAGAAACAGATGGACAACCCCTCCCACGCTGCCAGCGTGACCCCGGGAGATGACGGGTGGACAGCCTCACCCCCCCCCCCCCAAGCTGCCAACATGACCCTGGGATGAGTGTGCACAACCCCCCCTCCCCCTCATGACACCGGCGTGAGCCCAGGGGAGGTTTGAACAGACAGACAATCAGGCGGCCCTTCAGTAGAGCAAGGAGGAGTGATGGGCGGGTAGGTAGGTGGACGCTCCCCCCCCCTATTTGCAAACATGGATGTGGAGAGCCCCCCCCACCCCAATGACCGAGACGGATGACCTGCTGAGCGAACGGCACTGCAGGATGCCGGCGAGTGCCCGGAGGAGTGGGTGAGTGGATGGACGCCCCCCCCCTTCAGCTAGAGGCCATGAAAAAACAGACAGGGAGGAGGAGGGTGGCCCTGCAAGGATGCAAGCATGTGCCCGAAAGGAGTGAAGGACGGACGGCCCCCCTCCCCCCCCCCATGCGGCAACATGCGCCCGGAGTAGTGAGAGGGCTCCCCCTCACTCTGTGTGAGCCTGGAAAGAAGATGGGGTGCACGAGCGGGCGGCGGCCCTGCAGCAACCGGCTAGAGGCCGGAAAAAAATGTGGGTTGGAGGGGTCCCGCTCCCACCCCCCCTTTCCCGGATGAGCACTAAGAACACGTGGACAGGCCCCCTCTCTGCATGAGTTGTCAGCAGGGAAAGGATGGCTTGATGGGCAGGCGGTGTGAGCACCAGGAGACTGCTGCAGCCGGCCGCCGCTCTGCTAGCCCAGAAATGACGGCAACCCAGACCCGACAGGGGAGGAGGCTTAAGTAGCCCTCTCAGTCTCCTCCCACAAATACAGGCTGGCCTGCGGCCAGCCTTACCACATATATATATATATATATATATATATATATATATATATATATATATATATATATACAAGCCTGTATGTATATATTAAATGTACTGCATCTAGTTGAATCAACTGCCTGCCTGAAGTATATTAGAAACAGTACAGTATAAGCCAAGTTTTTCAGCACATTTTTTTTGTGCTGAAAATGCCCCCCTCGGCTTATAATCGAGTCACCTTTTTGTGCCTGATATCTCGGACTTTGGGGACCCGGTACCGGCCGAACTTGGCACACATGTAGCCCCATTTCTCTTCTACAAGTGTGCAAAGTTTGTTGTCTGGGGGACCTACGGCCGGGGAGCACCGATTTTTCACCCCTTACATAGACCCCCATGTTAAACGTCAGTCTAGTCATGGGCACA